>JAGDQP010016187.1:1255-41062 GCA_022664845.1 Lepisma saccharinum | reverse complement strand
GGTTATGTGGAGTGAGTGTGACGGCAGTGGCTAGTGTGTTAGGTGTGTCGCCAGGGACAGTGTCGAAGGTGATGACGGCCTACACAACACACGGGAAAACCACATCGGGGAAGCGGAACAGTGGGCGGAAGAAAAGCATCAGTGACAGGGCACGCCGGGTATTAAAGCGCATTGTCACGCGGAACCGTCGTGCCACTGCGGCGCAAGTGACGGAGGAACTCAATCAGCACCTCCCCCAACCTGTTTCGACAATCACAGTCCGCCGCGAATTACATGACATGAACTTCCGTGGTCGTGTTGCACGGGCCAAACCTCTCATCAGGGACCAGAACGCTTTAGCACGCCGCAAATGGTGCCGCGACCATGCAACTTGGACCGTTGACGACTGGAAACGTGTGGTATGGTCGGATGAGTCACCATTCACCCTATTCCAAACCACGGGCCGTGTTTATGTGTGGAGAACGCCCAAAGAAGCGTATGATCTGCAGTGTCTCCGCCCAACTGTGAAACATGGCGGCGGCACGGTGATGCTGTGGGCCGCAATATCATGGTTTTCATTGGGTCCTGTGGTCACACTTCGCGGACGCATCACTGCCAACGATTATGTCGCAATTTTAGGAGACCACTTGCATCCTATGGTCCGGATGTTGTTCCCGGACAATGACGCCATATTCCAGGATGATAATGCACCCATTCACACAGCTGGAGTTGTTGCAGCGTGGTTTGAGGAACATCGGGATGAAGTTCAACACCTCCCCTGGCCCGCCCAATCCCCAGATCTCAACATAATTGAACATCTGTGGTCCATCTTGGAAACACGACTCCGGCGACGATTTCCACCTCCATCCTCTCTCACAGAACTGGCCGATGCCCTGCACGAGGAATGGTGTAATATTCCACTTGCTACCATTCACGACCTCTATGCCTCCATCCCACGTCGCATCAAGGCTGTTCTGAAGGCGAAAGGTGACCCGACACCATATTAATCTGGTAAGTTGCACTTTCGTTCAGGTGTTTCCATTATTCTGATAAGCATCTGTATATATATATATATATATATATATATATATATATATATATATATATCTGGCCCAGTACAACGATTCTGCCAGGATTTTCAGTTTGGGGAGTATAACCCCAAAATTCTGAATCTGTAAGTAGAATTTTAGAGTTTCTTTTACTTTTATATTTTAAAAATATTACTAGATACCTCACATTTGGTGGGTTCTGGCAGAATCCCTGAACTCTGACCTCGGGGCACCTTTACCCCTGCAGATAGGAAGATTCATAACGTTACAGTATTCTTGCAAGCGTAAAGAATCCTGGAACGAATATTTCCGTAACAATAATGTCTTAAGAGTTCAATATGTTGCGACAGTTTGACGCAATAAATGTTTTCATTGCGTATTAAGAAGAAAAATATGTCTAACCTTACACTTTCTAACCATGTCTGTGAACTTTATGAAATGTTTAATTGTGTTTTTTTTTTCATAACCTGAAACGAAGAAGAAAAGTCTACTCGTAAAGCAGAGCTATTTCGAAAGCAGAAAGGAAAACGATATTGCTGTTTAAAAAATGAAAAAAAAAACACCTTCAGATGTACATGTTCCGAACCCCTGAACCACAAATCGAATGCCTTACCTCTTTTTTTTTTTTTTTTGTTTACTATTTGTTTATTAAATCTGAATTAGACTACAGAATCAGAATAGACAGAAAATAAAAGATTACAAAAACATTACATGTACAAAACAATTCAAAATATAAAGGTACAGGTAAAAGTTAAAGGTGTTATCTTTAAAACTTAAAAAAAAAAGCTATAGGTGAACGAGTACCAAAGCTGGGATCACTGAATCACAAGTCCAATGTCTTACCCATTAGACCATAAAAAAAACAGAACAACTTGGTTCCCTCCAAGTGGGTTTACTTGTTCAACTTGTTATACATTTTAAAACTTTTTGGAACTTGTTCTCTCTTAAATCTAAGTTAAAATCGCACACACAAACATCCATGAACGAGGCCGGATTCGTATCCACGATCTTGTAGTCGAAAGACAAGCGCGTTAAATGACTACCCTGATCGGTACGGAGCCAACTAATGACCTTTGCTTTCCGAAAGTTCTTTATACCACGCTTTCGTTAAGAAAATTCGCATGGAAACTATACAAACTAGTTTATTTGTAAACTTTTGTTTACAAATCAACTTTTATATCATTGACTAAGAAAAATATCAACTCGGAACGCGGGGCCTCCCTAAGCGCGGGGCCTGGGGCGGTTGCCCCAATTGCCACCCCCAAACGCCGCCTCTACCTTTGCCCCTTTGTTCCGTTCTGCCAACAGTTCTGTTTGTTTAGAAAAAAGAAACAATGTGTTTTACTCTTACCAAACTTTGAAGAAAAATAGCAGTTAAGCCAGTAGTTGTAGCAGTGATAGCAATTTAGTCCAAGTAGCTATGAAAAAATAGCTGCTACGTAATTTTGCCCATTTCTATTTCGCACATGTTTATCTAGGCTTTACTAAAGGTTTCTTGCTTTCTTTGTGCACTGTAGATACACGATCCATTCCAGATATCAAATCCGGAATAAATTAAATTTTCAATTTTTTTTGTATTTAATGCCTTCTTCCAAATGCAGATTGTATTTTTTTTTTTTTCAATAAAGAAGAAGAGAATAAAGACAATGCGAAAAGACAAAAATTATTAGCGAGCATAATCAGTAAGAATTCTTACGATTCGGCGATTCGACGTGCTACTGCGAACATCTAGTGTTGTGTGGTGTGGTGCCTACGTGAAGAGTTAATTTGTGACAGACTTTTTAAGTGCACATTAGACATTTTGACTTATACACTTACATACATACAACATACACATACACTACATTTTGCCTTACACGTAAATAATTTCCTGTTGCAGTTTTCTCTTTTGGACTCCACAATGCATCACGTATACGTCGTTACTCCATTTTCTCACGCCTCTTTATTGAGGAGGCGAGCCCATAAATCACGTATAATACTTCATTAATATTTATTCTATACCTTTTCACTTTTTACTCTATTCATATAACTTTTTCACAATTATCTTCATTCATTATTATTCACAAGTATATACATTTTAACAGAAAACTAGTTTAAATAGGCTAAGGCCTATATCCGCTCCAAGGAGCGTTTTAGATTAGATTAGATTAGATTAGATTAAGAATTCTTACAGAGGGCCGAAGCAAACTGCTGAGTTGCTAAGGACGAACTTTAAAGTTTCTGGTAAAGTGGGTTCCGAGCCACTCTGTACAATAAGCCCTTTAAACTTGAATCTGTAATAGTCTTTTCTTAAAGGTCCAGCTTTTTTAGTGTTATAGCCAGGTGTTTATAGTCTCATAGCCAGTATATGTAGATCTTCATGATTTTCTGCACTTTGTTAAACCCTCTTTCAAACTGTCAAGGTCACTTTGCATAACATGTGTTCTTCATCGTGCCAGGCATTCCCACACACGTTTATGTATTGCAACAGCACTGCTGTTGCGTTTTCTGCAAAAATATATTTATGGACTGAACGGGATTTGGTATCTAACTCTTCAATTGTAAATAACATTGTGACGTTATACAACAAATTGAAAGTGCGCGTCAATTGATGATTTAATTTTCTACTACATGCACAAGCTACATTTTCTACTTGTACGAGCTACAATACCAACATACTCCTTCACTTGCGACGTCCCAAATAGATATTTTACGTAACATCAATCTCGCGAATTATTCTTTGGTTTTTAGGCTCAGATCCCTTTTCATCTTCCGTTTCCAGAATAAAGAATAGATCCTGTATACATAAAACTCGGGAACTATACTACGCAATTATTTCTTGAATCACCTTTTGTGTAACATTACACATATTTACATTTTGGTGTGCGTGGCCGCGTGTTCGAGTCCTTGGGAGACTATTGAATGGAATGATTCGCAACTCACTTTGCAAGAAAGTGTAAATCGTGCCCTTAGAAGCTCAACAGTTCGTAACAATACCTACTGATGATGCTCAGTAATAGTTTTGGTCTTTCCGCATTCTCTTCATTATTAAAATAATTTGTGTTATTTTGAATATGAATACTATTTGCAATTAGTAGAGAACAAAAATGGAGCATTTCGAAGTAGCTGAAAAAAAAAGGCAGTTCGAGGATTTGAACTCGTACACATGGGATTCAGAATACAATTGCTAAGTGCCTTAAGCCACTTGGACACGGATGCTACGCTATGAAGCCTTCAATTTCGGCGAGTTCTTTTACTACTGAGATTATAGGAAGTATATCCAACTTCTTTATCTCTCTTCCACAAAGATTTAATTTGTGGAATTAAGTTTCCATATACATGACTTTACTCACTAACGTAAACCCTTTCAGAAAATATATAGAAAGGTACGCTTTCCGCGGTACCAGTCCGCGTGTTCAGGAGTGACATGTTTCGTGCCATCAACTATTTTTTTGTATTATAAGAAATTATGTCTCGTCTAATAACTACATTAACCTATTTGTAATTCATTTTATATCTATAACGAACTACCATTTCCGAAAAAGGTCCTTAACGTATTTTCTTCTCTTTAACCTGTGCTTTAGGAATCCAACGCGTACTTACCTGACTCTATGAATAATGTTCAAATTCCAGTTTATAAGGTGCTCTGTCTTTAACTCCATAATAGTGTATTTTACCTATTACAAATTAGCAACCCTAATTTGATTCTACTAATAAGCAAGACTGATTTTGTCCTATGATTCTACAGAGAATTCGGCGAACACAAATACACATACACTGACATACATTCCCAAGCATCAACTTGTTCATCCATCCTCTCTCCCTCAACTCTTTGGGGCTATATTGGTATTGATTTTTTGTGTTGATGGTTCTACGTTTTGCAACCAAGAACGAAAGAAGAAAGATATGGTAGTCAATAACTGGAATAACTAAACTTCGTGACGCAGAAGCAATTTCATGCATCGGAAGGTAACGAATGGGGGAGGAATTTCTATGTTAATATTTACTCTGTTATTGCTGCATACAGTAGAGAAACACCAGTCGAAAGTTTGTACTCCTCCAACTTATTTTTTATGTTGATACATATGAATCCTACTTACAATATTCTCTTTTATTTAAATGATGTCACAGTAACATTTACTTGATGATACGTTTAAACTTTTGTTAACATTGTCTAACGAATTTTTGAATTTTATTTAAGGCCTTTAGGCATCTAAGAATCAGGCCGGGATAGGGGAGGGGAAAGGATTCGATAGGATGTCGGCCAGGCCCTATGTTGAAGATGCCATCCTGGCATTTGCCTGGAACGACTGAGGGAAAACCCTGGAAAAACCTGTCAAGATGGTTCGCCGCGTGGATCGTACCCACGACCTCCCAAATGTACACCAACGCTCTACCACTGAGATACGGCGGCTCAGAATTAAAGTTGTCTAACCTATAACTGTTACACGACCTTGAGTGAAAACAAATAGATATTGCAGGCATGTCTCACAGTTTTGTGTAACGAACAAAAACAGATGACAAATTGTTTTCGGTCCATATAAGCCAATGCATTTTACAAATGATTCCTTTACGAAATTAAATTGATCATATTATTAACAGAAGATGTTAATGTCTCTTTCTTAATTTTGGATGAACAAACGAACACCCCTAAGGTAAATATTTGGTTCTACAAGAGGTTGCAAATAAAAATTAGTAATAAAATAATAAAAAAAGAAATCGTAAAATGTCAAAACATAGCCACTTTTTTTAGCTATCAAAATCAGCATTTATTTAAAATAATTTAAAGGTAATTTCTGCTATAGGAAATGATCGGTCTAAGCATTTATATTTAAATAAAGGCTTACAATAAACAGAGCTAAAACCAAAAGCTACTAATTCAGACTCATATTAGAAAAATGTCTAGTTATTTTATTAACTTTAAAAGTAATATATATATTTTAGAAAATCCTTTTGCAGTTTAGAAATTAGTAAAAGGGGTTTCGAAGCAAAATTTATATTTCCCAACTGGAACAAGGAATTACGTTTCTCAGTTTAATCAGAAAACTCGTTAAAGTTTGTGAAGTAGAAACATCAAATGGGTTAGATTTTAATTACCATCCTGTAGAAATCTACTAATAGAGAGGACGTACATTGTGGGTAGGGTCATGCATTTTGATAAAGCAGAGAAGCTATAGTCAACGTTCAATAACCATAGTTCAGTAGTAAACTAGTGTATGTTTTTATTAACTCTGGGAATTGCATACCCGCTAAGGATACATCTTCGTAGCCAAGATATCATATGTTCCTTCGAAGTTATCTATGCACCTATAGCACTAACACTACTGTAAAACATATTAGCATAACACTGAGACTTTGTCACAAAACGTAGCACGGAATTTAAACCTGTGTCTCGAAGGAACAACCCAAAAAGGACCACTTTAATAGAGTTCAGGCCATATTTCAAATATAGTACATATAATTCACCCATTGCTTTTCATTAGAATATGTTACATCTGAGAAGTATCTACATGGAATATAAGAAACAAATTATTGCATTTTATTTTTCATTGATTTTTACATTTGCTTTTCCATTAATATATACGGATTCAACGACTTGTCTGGTCATCGAACAGACGACTTCCCAACTGAACGATATGACGGAAATCGTGTCAGTCAAAAGATGTGTTTAAAATGTTTAAAGGAACAGAACAAGAAAGAAAAAAGAAACTGATGAAAACGATGTCTTAGGTTTTATTTACTCTTAATTTATTCGATTGCTTAACTTACGCATTCCTGACGGAATAAAAAAAAGATCGGTGTGGTCCGTTTTATTTGTTCTTTAACATTGGGAAAATACAACAACGAATGTTACAATCTGTATAGAGGATGAGAGGGTGATGTATGGACAGGTGAGAGAGAGAGAGTTGCCTAGGGAGGGGAAGTAGTGGCGATTGCTAAATTAATACCACCATAGGAAGTAACATGGGGCCCATTGCCCCTACCACTGGACCGTGACAGAGGACGGATTATCAAACGATCATCGAATCGGTTTGATAATCAACTGTCATCGTAGAGTACCAGATGAATGATCGTGTAAAAATTAAAAAGTATTTGAATGATGTAATTGGTTTTATTAATATTAGGGAGTCGATGAATATATTTTATTGAATTGTTTCTATTACTGTGAAGGACTTGAAGATGTTTATTGAGAAACATGTAAATTACGTGGAAACATCATGTTCCGTTTGTAAGAGTTCAGAGTGATAACTTCCGCAAAGAAAATATTTCAAGTGAAATAACGTAAGAATTTTTTATGCTCGAAATGCAATTGCTAACGACATGTTAGCCAGCTGAAATCCTGTTATCGGAACCCAGATGGCATAGTGGGGAATTCTTGAGACTGAACCTAGTACTTTCCGAAGTCTCAATGACTAGCTTGAATCAGGGTTGTACCGATTGGAAGTTGAATTGTATTGATTAATTAGAAAGCTTCGTTGACCGTAGTTTACGGAAGCTGTATAGAAAAGATTGTTTTGCCTCCGTTCCAGAAGGATAGATGAGCGTTTTTTTCCATGGAGAAAAAGAGTGGGTTTCCTTTACGATAGATGTTTCCGCAGTCCAAACAGACTGGTGTACCGCAGGAAAAAATGGAGCATGAAATATTTAATTGATCTCTTAAGAGGATCTTCTGCTCCTGTCACCGCTAGAAAGTTTACTGTTGGTGCTTATGGACAGAAAATTGTTACCGAATAACTTCATTTTCTAAGGAACTGGATATCTTTAATAGAAAAGAAAAGTTTTGGAGCATTCTTCAGAAGTTTATGCACGGGTTGAAATACTTAAAACGTACATTTGTTTCCTAGGTTTTCAGAAATAAATTATTAAAAAATAAATACAATTATTTTGTTTTCTCCAAATTGCAGTATGTCTTACTTTGCAACCAATTGCGCTAGACAGATCAACGTTTTTTTTTATTCCTTGTGAAGAAACTATTCTTATAATTTTAATTGCAATCATATCTGATAAACCAATAAAAAAAATAGTATTTTTATATAGCTATTCTAGTGCACTTGTCAAAAGCTTTGACGAGCTTAAGCCAATCGCGCCGCGCCCCTGTCTTCGTTTTTAGTCCCAGGGAAAAGAAGTGAGGACACTACACAAATCCCCTCTATCAACTAACTATAGAAACCGTTTCTGCAGCAGGTGCCGACGCGAATGTAAACATGCTGTTTTAGAAAACAGCACATACCTGAAAATTTTACGTACTAAAGTTGAGATACGAGAATTTTATAACAGTATAGCAATAGCATATTTGTAATGGAGTGAAATTCTCAACAGTTGCAAGGTCTATTGTGTGCTTTCCTAAGAAAAAGCTAGTTTAGTCAGGGAAGAGATTGAGGCCTGGTCCAGTCGAGTCGGCCATGGCAAAAGTTTTTGAGTCTTGGCCCGGGCCAGATCAAATTGAACTTATAATTTCTTCAAAAAATCGGTAAAAGATTTTGAATTTAATCAAGAAGAAAAAATAATGAAAAATAATAGGATTCCTTATCCTAACATTAACAAACATAACTGTCACAACTCAAGAAAAATTTAGGGGTAGCGTGTCTGCCAACCAAGCGCCATTGGGTATGTTGAGCGTACGAACCCTGCTCCGGCCGGCCACCCTGACTGAGGTTTTCCTCAGTCTCAACAGGCGAATGCCGGGATGGTACCTTCTGTAAGACTAGGGTCTCTGCCTTTGCACATCGTTGTGCTTCCCCTATCCCGGTTGAACCTTAGATGCCTAAAGTCCATAAACAATTCTTGAACACAAGAGAAAATGAAGTAAATACTGTTTTTTTGTCTCTTGTCACTTTTCAATGTTTTAAAAATGTAAATAATAATGGTTTTGATGAATCATTTTTTGATCATTAATAAATTTAATAAGAATACTCGACTTGTATATTAGATGTCTGCACGCGCTCGACCATAGATTGCCAGAACTTCTCGGATTCTTGTTGGATCTGGGCCTATTTCCCAACTGGGCCAGGGCAAGAACTGTATGCCAGGGCCAGGGCAAGAACTGTATACCAGGGCCAGGGCAAGAAAAGATGTACAATCTCAGGCCTGATTTTAGTTTAAAGTTAAATGAAAACTCTCTTTATCTGATATATATAAAAAATGTCCTAACGTTACTTTTACTCTCCCTAACGAACATCGCTGTCTGTGTTTATCAATATTCATGTGCCTAATAGCGGTTGTAGCCGCAACAAATGTATCTATAGAGAAGTTCTGCCTTTTTATTCTTGGAATAAACTTTGAATAGAGGAGGCATGTAAACAGAAGTATTATTGCATGTCACACGGCCTGAAACCCTGGAATAACTTATAACTTTGACCCTAAAACTGGCAGGTCCTTTCCAGTCGATTTGTATTCTCCATTTGTGCCCCTCCTAGATCTTAGTAACTACAAGCCCGACAGAGATTATTTATACACAGCTGGATTAGTCATGGTCTAATGGTAAGGAAAATTATGGATGTGACTCTAAAACTAGCAGGTCCTTTTGAATCGCTTAGTATTCTCCATTCGTGACCCTACCAGATCTCAGTAGCCACAAGTTCGACAGAGATAAGCCATACAACATTGGATTAGTTATGGATACCGGTGGGGAAATCTATGACTGACTAAAACTGGGAGGCCACGGCATTCGCTTAGTAAACTCTGTTTGTTCCTATCACTTTGAGTTTTTTTAATACGTTATAATTCGAATTTATACGGGGGCACTTTGGTTTTGTTTATAATAAAACCTTTACTTAGTATTTTAGGTTATTAGGCTAGGAATTGTTAGGTTACAATCTACCTTTGATTTCAGTGGACGGAAAATACTATTTTTAATTGAGTAAAATGTTTCACTCTAGCTAATGATTTTTTGTTTGTTTGTTTGTTTCTCTTCCGAGGAAGTGTTTTAACTACTCCTTCCCTGCAAGACAATTATGCAGAGAAACTGGTTGATCTAAATTACTTCTGATAGCCAGCTGATAGGGAGACAGACAAACATTCTAAATTATATCTTCGAATTCCAAAAAAAATCATCTACCATAGCTTTGCCATATGGTTATTATTAGGAGGCAACTTAGAAAAAGGCATCTTTCCCAACTCGTGGAAGAAGGCAAAGCTGGTTATACTCTTGAACGGCGAGGACAAGGATAGAACAAACCCTAAGTCATATAGACCTATCTGCCTGCTAAACGTCGTAAGCAAAATATTCGAAAAAGTAATAGCAGGGAAGATAAACAATAAAAGGACAAATATTAATGAATGTACCTTACAATTTGGTCTTAGGAAAAATAAATCTACTGAAGACGCCATCACGAGCTCTGTAACAAAATTCAGCAACTTAATAATGATGAGTGTAAATATACTATAGGAATATTATTTGACATAGCGGGGGCATTCGACAACCTGTGGTGGCCAGCTCTAATGAGAGAGATAAAAACCTAAAAATCCACACAAAAATTTGGAAAGTTATTAAAAACTATTTTTGTAATAGAAGAATAGAAGTGAATACGGCCGATGGAGTTGTGGGCAAAAGACCGCAAGAGGATGTCCTCATGGGTCGCTTCTGGGACCGATCTTCTGAGACCTAACCTTCCAGCCATGTCTGGAGATGCTTCATGAACTGCAAGAGGTAGAACGAGTGGTAGGGGTTGCGGACGACCTGGCGGTGGTAATAAAATGAAACAGCAGATTGGAGATAGAAAGGAAATCTAACTTATTCACAAGAGAAAGGCGTCATTGTGCAGTAATAATAAATTAACAGTCTCAGCAGAGAAAACAAAATTTGTACTATTTAAAGGAGAACTTAATCTAAACAGAGGACCCATAATCAAAATCAATAATAAAACAATTAAGAGAGTACAAACTTTTAAATATTTAGGACTAACACTTGACGAAAGGTTAAACTTCAGAAAACACACCGAACTGATATCAAGCAAAGCAATCAAAATAGCACACAAACTAGTAAGCATTGCGACAAAAGAACTAAGAATACCGATCAAAACTGTTAAGCTTTACCATGACATCATCATAAGATCTTTAGTCGGATACGCCGCCAGTGTCTGGAGCCATCGGATGGACGATGTTAGACAAAGTCAAACAATAAACCGCGCTCAAAGGCAACTTTTGATAAGACTCACAGGAGCATACTGAACAACGCCTGTGGAGGCACTCCAGGTGGCTACAGCAACCCTGCCATTGCACCTACAAGTCAAAAAGTTAGGTGTTATGTACTGGATAAAAAAGAAAAATAACGAAAAAGTCACTAGGATTCTACATGCTCCTGTGGACAACAAGCAGGATGTGTAGGAAATACTAACCAATACATGGCAGCATCTATGGCAAGAATGCCCGAAAGCTAGAAGATTGTATAGTATAATACCGGACGTGGCTGGCAGGATGGAGCTCGACTTGGAGATTACGGAAGGTTTGCTACACTTCCTCACGGGACATGGCCCATTCAGGCAGAAACTGAAAGATATCAATATAGTCGAGGATAACCTGTGTCGCGCCTGTGGGTCGGTCGCTACCCCGGAACACGAAATGCTAAAATGCGAAGAAACAGAAAACCTGTTTGGCGAACAAAAAACTCTCCTGGAGAATATGGAAATCGCAGAAGTTCTGAGAACCCAGAACTGGCGATTGTTCTCCAGGAGATAGCCCAAAAAGTAAGAGTATCACAGAAAGAAATTTATATCCGGAGGCGACCTAGGTCAGGCACGGGGACGACAAGATGCTGACCAATAGAAAACAGGTTGGGGAGCAGATACCGCAAGGAGGGAAACGTGAACGCGGACCTCGCGAGCGAGACGTGTGCGCGGCCGTTTCGACGAGCGCGAACTTCGCTATCAGCAGGCGGGATGAGACAGCCCGGGAATTGGAACAACCCGAAACTGAACAACATAACCTAAGCAAACTAAACATAAAGCAATAACTAAAATCTATCAAAAAAGGAAATAATAAAGAAAAACTAAACAAACAATAGTGCACAAAATCAAGCAAAATAAAATTAAGATCAGTGAATATGAGTAAACGTGAGCGAGTGTGTGACCGCTGGACACCAGCGGTGTCCTAGTGGGTGCCTTGCTGCAGGAACCTGGCAGCAAGAGACGCTAAGTTATAGTGTGCCTGTGTGTGAGTAGTGACGGGAGGCTAAATAAAATTGAAGATAAAAAAAACGAAAAATTAAAACAGAAAATAAATGTTAGTGACCTGGAATCCGGGACACAAGCATTCAAGCATTCTTAAATATACTAGCCATTAAGTGTTGTGTATGTGATGTGAATGTGATCTGAGGAACAAAACTAACTGCGTGATTAGGAGGAGGAAGGAAATTAGGAATGTAAAAACAGAACGTACCAGCAAAAACTTTGTGAGAAAATACCAGTAATACTTACGTTGCAGTCCAGCTTTATTTCCCTCTCCCTTTTTTCTTATCGTTTCAGAAGAAGAAGAAGAAGCCATCTTGAGTCGACGTCCATGTTGTGCTGCCCTTCTGTGTGTGTGTTGTTCTATATGTTAAATGAATTTTCTTTTTATAAAATTGCAAATAATAAATAATAGTAGGGCATCCCCACCAAGAAAGGTTCTAAAATTAGGAACAAAGACCATTCTGGGCGCCTGGTCTAAATTCCGTCCCGCACCACCCGAAATAAAAACAGAGGGAACAAAGGAGTTTCTCGAACTGTCGGAACACCGGCAATCCGAGAATCTCTAGGGACTGCATGTCCCAAAATGCTCGTGCTGCACGCCCTTGGAAGTGCACAATACATTTTGTGCAAAGAATGCATAGAGACAGGGGTTGAAGGTGGGTTCCCAAAATAAAAATAAAATTAAAAAAAAGACAAGTTTCATGTCATAGTGTAGTGTTTAATAGCGTTGAACATGGCGCAATTTGTACCTAGAAACTACGATGTGCGGAAAGCATAGATTTTTGTTACCATTTGAAGAAAACTGCTGCAGAATCGCATCGCATGCTTGTCGAAGCTTACGGTGATCATGTTCTTGGTAAGTCACAGTGCTATGCGTGGTTTACAAAATTTAAAAGTGGCGATTTTGACGTGAGAAACGAAGAACGTGGATAACCACCGGAAAAGTTTGCAGACACAGCGAATTGCAAGCTTTGTTGGATTAGAATGACGCTCAAACGCAACAACAACTCGCGGATCAATTAAATGTGACACGAGAAGCAGTTTCCATACGTTTAAAAGCCATGCGAAAGATTCAGAATGTGGGAAAATGGTTTACACATGCATTGATTGAACGACAGCAGGAAAACTGAGAAACCACTTGCTAAATTTTGCTCGCCAGGTACAAAAGGAAATCATTTCTCCATCGAATTGTGACTGGTGACGAAAAGTGTATCTATTTCGAGAATCCTAAGCGTAATAGATCATGGGTAACTCCAGGAGAACCGACGACATCGACTGCAAGACCAAATCGATATGGACGGAAGACAATACTTTGTGTTTGGTGGGATCAGAAGGGAGTGATCTATTATGAACTGCTGAAACCTGGCGAAATCGTTAATACCCAACGTTACCAACAACAAATGATCGATTTGCATCAAGCTTTGCGTGAAAAACGACCAGAATATGACCAAAGACAACATAAAGTAATCGTGCTTCACGATAATGCACCTCCCACACAGCAAAACCGATCAAGGAAACGATTGCGAGGTTTTGCTGGGAAATCCTTTCGCATGCGGCTTACTCACCAGACTTGGCGCCTTCCGATTTTCACTTATTTGCATCCATGGGGCACACACTTGCTGATCAGTGCTTCTTATCTTACGAAAATGTACGAAAATTGCTTGATGACTGGTTTGCAGCACAAGAGGCACAGGTTCTTTTTGTCTGGCATCCACACATTGCCGGAACGATGGCAGAAATGTATCGCTAGCGATGGTCAATACTTCGAATAAAATAGTTCTTAGCATTGTCATCCAATCCCTGTGTCTTTTCTGTACATAAATTCCGGTTTCATATTTACGCACCTGGTAATTTCAGAGTTTTGTACTTTTATCCAGCAACAAATACAGGTCCTTTCTTTGTTTTGCACTGATGTGTTTTGCTTTTTGTATTTTACATATTAGGGAAATGTAAAGATTGTGTTAAAAATGTACTTTTACACGATTCAGTTTGCAATTGCATTTTCGTTTTACATTTTCTTCTTTCAATACTTTAAAAACAAACTTGAGTAATTTCGTACTTTGAAGAAAGTGAGACAATGATAGGTAAGATAAGATAAAATTAGTTTTATGGGCGGTAACAGCACTATGGCTTACGCCCGTCCCGATACGGGGGAAGCCCCTTATCTTGGTCATATGAAAATTTAGCTGTTAATTAAAATAATATAAAAAGATAAAAGATGAAGATGTAAAAGGTCTTCACAATGAGCCAACTGGTGTATATGGCCCTTCACAAGATAAAACAAAAAGACACTATAAAAGTTAACAGCTAAGGAGCATAATCATAAATAAGATAAACGGTAATCATAAAATCTCTGCGAAAACAAGTTAAAATATTACCGTTTAAGTTTAGGTTTATACCTAGGTTTCCCTTTACGTCCCACAAGATTAAAATCAATATCCATTAAGTGGTCCTGAATCATGTCTGAAGCCAAAGATGAACTTGGTTCATCGACAGTATGTGCAAACTCTTCCTGAGCTAACTGAGCAGTCAAAACGTTCGTCAGAGTCTTAATGCTTGTAGTGAGAGGCGAAGTTCGAACTAATTTCGAGACTTTATAGGGACTAAAAGTAGTCTTAGCCCGTGGAGTTTTAGAGCTATGCACAGGTGTTTTTTGTCCCTGACTCTGCGTCGGCATATTGGGAGGAGTCTCCGAATCTTTGGGCGGCTTCGGAGGGTCGACATGCACATCAGACACTGTTTGTGTTGATACGTTAACTGTCTGGGTACCAACCGAGACAGTTTTAACTGCTATTTTGGCTACAACATGTGAAAACGCACCAGAGGGAAGGGTGCGCTGAGACTCTTTTACGCGACGTTTTGCATCGCCAGCAGATATTTTCTCAATAACCATCAGCTCTCTAATACGTTTTTCTTCTTTAAATACTGGACAGTCACGCGACCAGGCCGTGTGATCACCCTTGCAATTAATACACTGAGGTTTCAGTGATGTGCAAGGATCCGCACCATGGCTACTGGTTCCGCAAATTGCACAAACAGCAGAGGTCGCCTTACACGACGTGCTGGTGTGACCATAATGCTGACATTTAAAACAGCGGAGCGGACTGGGTATATACGGACGGACAGGTAAGCAATAGAATGCTGCCTTCACGTCCTTGGGGAGCTGTGGCATGGCGAACGTCAGAATTAACGAATTCGTGGGTTGCAGTTCTCCACTCTTTCTACTTTTAACGCGCCTAACATTCACTACACCTTGGCTTGCGAGTTCATCCTTAATCTCTTCTTCAGGGACATCTACCAAGTCCCAACAAGATATTACGCCCTGACTATAATTGAGTTGACGATGCGGTTCAACTTGAACCTCGAATTGTCCTAGGGTCGTCATTTTCAAGAGATTAGTTGACTGTTTGTTAGTGGATGTCTCCACGAGCAAGGTGCCGTTGCGAAGCTTCTTAACATGTTTAAGTTCGCCGGCGACATAATGCAGTTGTTTTTGTATAATGAAAGGGGATAATCCCTTCAAACCACCTGGATTCTCTGCTTCATTCTTTACTTTAATAACAAGATATCGTGTGATAGTCGGTACGATACTTGTCTGTTCCTCTATTTCAATTTTCTTTGCGGTGTCACTGGTTATTTCGGTAACTATATGCGCCTTCTTTCTATTATCCTCAGTGACTTTCTCTTCATTCTGTCTCTTGGTTTTCTTCGTTTCTTTGTCTGTGCGCGAAGGCGACTTGTTAGGATGTGGTGGAGCCATGATGAATGTTAGCCGTAAATGCCCACACTTCTCCGTCTTCGTTCTGAGGAGCCAACGAGGCTGCCGGGTACTACCCTCATCACCCTTGTCAGCAAGCTGGAAATCGAGGCGAAGTCCAATGACTTGGCGTCGAAATCACTTGTACTCCCAACTGATGGATACTTGGGACACCCACTCCCCCGAGTGTTGGCGAGACCAAAGGTCCGAAGAGCTCCCCAATGGCGCACTTCCCAGTCTCAACGAGCTAGACCATCCAAGAATCTGCAGTTAAGAACTAGGCGCTATCCAATGGTTCCGCCCTCTTTCCCCTGGGCCCAGGGGCCATCGTCAATGCAAATACATCCTTTCACATCCTTGATCATTGCACGGAGGCGCAACTCACAGCACAAGAGGAGATGAAATAATGAGTCATCAATGGATGAAAAATGGGGTGAATGTAAATGAAATCCTCTCTGCTGGTCCTCCTTTCAGGCAGCGTAGATATTTAGCTGCGAGGGCTGATTGCAGCCAGCAAAAGCCAGCTGGACGATGGGGTCGCCAATTCCCTACGTCGAGACAATGATAGGATTTTACGGGTAAAATGGTCTGCGGTTGTGATATGAAAATGCAACTCCTGCTCCTGATACACGTGTGTCACGTGTGCATACAACTAAAGTATTTTTTTTGTCAAATTACTGTTCGAGTAAAGAAAGTGACTGCGCATCTGTTCTTCGCAGGTTACAACTTCTGGATGACGTCACAACTATTGTCATTGCATGTTTCTTTTTTTAGTTTCTCCGTGTCTTGTTTTTGGAGATGATTTGTTGTTCTCTCCAGAAAACAATGATTAGTAAACTGAAACAATCATTTCATCGAGAAAAGTGTTCAATTTTTAGGGACGATGCCGGTACCAGTCAAAAGAGATATTTATATCCCGTGGAAAACTAAAATTCTAAGACTGTTGTAATTCTTGCCAGTCAGAAAGACAAAAAATAAAAAAATATTAGAGAGAACATCATATTAGTTGAGAACAAAAGTATGGATGAAAGAAATATTAAAACAGTTTCTACAAAAGAAAAATCATTTCAAAAAGAAGTTAGTTTCGATTTTTCAAGTTCGTTTTATTTCTGTTCCATAGTAAATGCAAGTTCCTTTTTTTCTTTCTGCTGTCGTGGAGATACGTTTTCTTATTAGTATCCAACAATCCGGTATCCATTTTTCGTCTTTGAATATAATTAGCATTCCTGTAACCAATGAAAAACTAATAGATACAAGGAAATGTTAGACATGTTCAAAGACGCTGGCTGATGGAGTCTTGTGAGAGAAACCATATTACTGTATGACAAATATATATAAAAAATCTAATGGAAAAAGTATTACTCTTGTAATTAATAATGCAGTTTTCTGGAAAGGAAAATTAATCTTTGACTTTTAGGTATTCACAAATTCTGACTTCAAAATATATGTTTTCCTGCAACAAAACTTTATCACGCTTTTTGATTTCAAACTTTGCGAATTCTATTTATGAATATCATGCAGGTTAATAGTAAAAAATGGACCAATGTTTTAGGTACTTGTAAGGCATAGAATTATTTCATGTTGTATAATTGAAACAAGTAGCTAAGCGTTTACAGTGTTCTTATCTGTATGTTTCGTACGGTTATAGGAAAAAATAATAATTCAATGATATACGTATTTAATTCATTCAAATCTACTGTTTCTCACATTCAAACTTTAATTTGTGACACATCGTGTTATATAAGGGAACCAAGAATTTTTGTCGCTTTTTGTGGAGGTCTCTGTTCAATTGGCCCTCACACCGTGAGTTGAATGCGAATGGAGATCAGGCGAAGGTCAATTGTTGGTGTGGGTATACACAACATACTACCAGGTTGTGGTAGTTCAGTTACACCGTGAACGTGCGGAAGGACAGAGTGAACATGGGACCTCCATAGAGCGTCATAAGGGCGTGTATGCTGTACGAGTTCAAACTGGGGTCAAACGCAGCTACAGCGGGGCGGAAGATATGCCAGGCCTTTGGTGAGGGTGTCGTGACTACGCGGACAGTGCAGCGGTGGTTTACCAAGTTCAAGGACGGTGACGAAACACTCGAAGACGCACCACGTGCAGGAAGACCAACACAGGTACCAAATGAAGATCTTCAGGCAGCAATTGTGGCGAACAGTGGCCAGACATGTGAGGAACTGGGACTACAATTCAGTGTGAGTGGAGAAACCATTCGGCAGCGTTGTACAATTGACATTTCTCACATCTGATAGGTAGCGGTGGAGGTGAATGTGAGGGTTCGACTCGGTATCGTATCCTATAAATTTAGGCACCGTGTGAAAGCAGATCTTCTATGGTCTCTTGATCTGGTGTGAGAACCCTAACCATGTAAGTAGCTTGACCTGTTTTTGCTTTTATGCGTAGGTACTTATGAATTGAATGACCCTCGCTTTTCAGTTCTGTTTCTATTTCGCCATCTGTGAGCGTTGAATCAACCCCTTCCTGACTACTACGGATAATGTGGGCGGCTTACGTGGTGGTGGCGGCTGTTTAAGAGGTTTCTGCTCAAGGCGTGTGATATTTGCATTTTTACCAAAGATCTCAAAACTGGGACGATTTCTGATTTTGCTAGCGAAATTGATGTCTGGTGATTTGATGATGGTGCCATTTCTTGTAGGGATGATTTGTGCAATGGAATCACGAGGAAGATACTTGGTAACTTGCTGAAAGAGGATTTTTGGATTCTGAAACTTTGCATCGAAGTTAGTCAACAGAAAGGAATGGTTCTTAGATGTAGATGTAGCTGTAGATTCTTCTTCGTTGTTGATGTTCGTTTGAAGGTCCTGGTCAGAATTGATCTCGCTGAGTGTATGGGTGCGTTTCGTTGGTGGTGAAGGAGGTGGTGAGTGCTCTGATCTGTTTGGAGAACGTGAACGAGAACGTGATTTTAAAGATGATGCTTCCATGGTTCGACGATGGAGTGGTATTGCTCCTAGTATAGAGTATGGCGGTGGCCCAGTAACAGTAGGCGGCAAGTTTTGATGCTGTCCTACTTAAGGATAATTTTGCTTTGAATTTGACATGACGATGTAGGGCTTTGTCCCTGAAATTCGAGAAGCTGATCAGTAACTACAGCTGAACGAGGATTTACTGTTGTGTACAAGGAGATGATCAGACCTTGTGCAATGACTGCCTTCTCAATCTAACTGCTCCCTCCGACAATGAAAATTGCCGTCGATCCAAATTTGCAGGTACGTGTACTTTTCTCGCTCGTGCGTGTACAACACAAGGTCCTCGGAAGCACACTAACCATACAAAGTTAGGCTAGGTTAAGCTATGTGCATCTTGTACCTCACAAGTAATACTCACGTACTTAGTACGTATACTTATCTGGTATACTTGATACTTAACCAGCTCTGATTACATTTAAAGACTTAATGCCTATTAAGTTCGCAATTGTTATTTATATATTTTAAATCCACTGCCATTGATTTCATATTACACTTTGCAATTAAAGAACATATAAAAAAGTTGCTCACTTCGTTTTTATATCGGCTGAAGTATAGCCATCTAGCGAGCACCTCGTGAAACTCTGAATATAACAGCGGGGTATAACAAGGTCATTACATAAGCTTCCCCCATCTTTAAAACATAATAATTTTCATAGAACATATTAAAATTCATTATAATCTTGAAATTATTGTTTTAGTTCAATTTCATTAAAAATATAATATATTTAACATTATACAATTTAAATTAAAAATTGATTTGATTATTGTATCTACTCTCCTTTTTTTATCTTTCCATTTTTTAAAAATCAATATCCTCCGTTAATTAAAATTCATTGATGATATAATATGTTTAACTTTAAAAAGAATAAATTTAAATTCCTTTTTTTACGCTTTCAAATAATAATTTGATTTGATAAAATAAGAGCTTTAAATCATGTATAATTGTATATACCGGATTTGATGAAACAAGAGCTTTAAATTATTTACAAACTTGCTCAATAAAAGTTCAATAATGTCATAACATATTTAGATTACAAATTATTCACTACATTAGTTAATTATGTTTATTTATTAAGACATGATAACTAATCTTATTAAAGAATCATATTTCCATTCCTTTTAAATATATACAATTTTTATTTTAATATATCAGGTGTAGTAAAAAGTAATCCATTATTTTGCCAATAGATGGCTTCAGTGATCTGTATCTCGCGTTGTGTAAGTCCGATCGGGTTCAACGAGATGGCGTTCAAACGATGAGATTACGTACTACAAACACTGTTCAGATAGTTGTGATGAGTTGACTCAGTGTTGTGTGAGCGCGCGTCAAAATGGACACTAGCAAAGAGAAAATACGATATATTTTACAGTTTTTTCTTCGATAAAGGCGAAACCGCAAGCCAGGCGGCTGCAAATGTGAATAGTGTTTATGGTCCTGATGCTGTAACAGCCAATCACGCGCAATTTTGGTTTCGTCTATTCCGTTCCGGTAATTTTGACGTCAAAGATGTACCACGCACTGGAAGGCCACGTGTCGAAAATGTCGATAAAATCATGGACATTGTCGCGTCCGACCGTCATGTAAGCACTGTTTCGATTACCCAAGAGCTAAACATTGCACAAAAAACCGTGTGGAACCATTTGCATAAGGCTGGATACACAAAGAAGCTTGATGTATGGGTGCCACACGAGTTAACGCAAAAAACCCTCATGGACCGAATTTCCATCTGCGAATCGCTGCTGAATCGCAACAAAAGAGACCCATTTCTGAAGCGGTTGGTGACTGGTGATGAAAAGTGGATCACTTACTACAACGTCACGCGAAAACGGTGCGCCGGCGCAAATGGTGCCCAAGCCAGTATTGACGGCCAGGAAGGTTTTGGTGTGTGTTTGGTGGGATTGGCATTGAATTATCTACTATGAGCTGCTCCCCTACGGCCAAACCCTTAACTCGGAACTATACTGTCAACAATTGGACCGTCTGAAGGCAGCAATCGTCCAGAAGCGGCCAGCTTTGGCCAATAGGAGAGGCATTGTGTTCCACCAGGACAACGCCAGGCCACACACATCGATAGTGACTCGCCAGAAGCTCCGGGAGCTTGGTTGGATCCATACCTGTGAAGTCTTGATGTACAGTGTTGCCAACGTTTGAAGATAGGCTTATATGAATGTAAAAAGTGTAAAATCTCCGATGTAGAAGATTACATGCAGTACACGATTCGAACTAGTTGAAACCAAAATATGAGACCACTAACAAGAATATAATAACTGAAGTATAAAAATAACGGACGAAGCACAATGCCGAGGCAGTGTTGCCAAAGTGGAAACTCAGAATAGTATCAAACACAACACACAAGCTGAAATGATCCATGCCCTTGGATGGCCAAGTGGTCCACAGGCTCGCTCCAGTCGGACAATTAAGCTAGATGTCTCACACGACCTTAGCTCGTTTAGAACGTGAACATCAGTGGAAATGAGCGGAAATACAAAGTAAAACATACTATTGGGCGAAAATCAACGAATACATAATACTGCCAGAGACATCGCAACGCGTAGACAACAGTGACGGAACAAACTGGAACATGACTACGGACAAACTATAAAAATGTAAAATATAGTGTTCATAAATGCGAGTACTGAACCGTTATGTGCAACAGTGTACTAGCCGATGCATGCAATCATTATTTCATTGTTGTTACTTATTTGCATTGCTTTTTGGTCCTTACCTACTACTACATGAGCTGCAAGTTGAGAAAGAACCGAACCTACAGTGTCAAATATAGGAATACGCTACCACTCCAACACCCTTAAACATTTGCGGCGATTAGGTTTTAATAAGGGAGGGGGCGAGATTTGGCAGTGGTAGGGGAGCATGTGGTCAAATATCTGTTAGTGTTATTCAATATCGGCAATGATCTTGTGCAGAGACAAAAGTGGGGAGCAACTGCCTCCCATGCCCCCCCCCTAAGCGCCGTCACTGCGGCCTTTAATGTCAGTAAACATTACATATGTCTCTGGATAGAAAAGGAATAGAAAACGTTCCAAAATCCACGTGTTGCAATCTGTAGTAACATTTATCTATTAGTATTCAGCATCCCGCATTCGTTGTAAACTGCTTATCAGCCAAGTGAAACGTCCTGACGTGTTCCTGTGAATAAGGTTCTACTGAACCAAACGTGCTCCAGCGTGCCGTCACCGGGAAACGCATTCAGAAACATGCATACCGAAATAAAAGTGGGCGTAACCAGTTATGCCAAAGGGAAGGCAGTCGTGTAGTTGTTGCAGGATCGTTTGACAGTGGTCAGCACATTCCACAGAGCAAGAGAAAGAAATAGAAATAATACCGTGATCTGGCAAAGAGAAGTAGTGCTCATAAGCAGACAAGTAGGGGTCTATAGTGCTCATTGAGGAGTAAGTCGCTGCCACGGAAGTTGTAACAAAGTCCTCTGTGTTAGGAATTATCCTCTGTGTGTGTCAAAGGATATTTGACAGACGAAACCTGTGGCACTTATATTTGTGTTCCATGATATGTTGAATGTTATGTTGTTGTAAATACAAGTGCGGTATATTAGGCATATGATGTTTGAGAGAAAGAACTTGTGTTCAACTTTGTGTTTGTGTGTTCTTTAGTGTGCATTGTGCGTCTTTGCAATCAGTACGATACCATTTCGGGTTGTATCCGATTCACAATAAACTACGTAATTGTAACAAGTGCAAAGCAACGCAATGGAACCCAGGACGTGTTGTTGCCCTTTTGAAAAACGAATTCGGAATCAACGAAACCACGCCGACTCCCGCTGATGTGGTTATGTTTCGACAAATTAGACAGCAACTCACGAGGAACGACATCGATGCGGAAGAAATCAGCACACTCGACGTCCTTGATTCGGAATCTGATAATAGTTACATGGACGTTATCGATAGTGACATAGAGGAGGCAAGAACAAGTTTGGCATCACAGAAGAAAACCGATACATCACCACAATCACCGACAAGTAGTAGTTCCGATTTTCTGCCATCACCTCCGAAGAGACAAAGTATAGATCTGACAACAGAATATCTGGAGAATGCGTACACGTATTGGACAAAACAGCCAAAACACGGAACGTTGCAATTAGCACCGCGTCACAAGGCCACTGACGGGGCATCCAACCGTCTAAAATTCAAAACGGTTCAGAAAACTTTTAGACGCCTGTGTTACGAACACCAACTCTGCAGATTTGAGAACAGTCTGAAGGGAATATCCATCAAACGTATCAACAAGGAAGTATGGAGCTTGTTCAAAGAAGCCCGAGCTAGAAACGCCATCGTTCATGACCGAACTATCCGCTTGTGGGGATTGCAAGTAAAACACCAATTAATGTCTGAACCGACGTTTATTGGTCATATTGGCACCTGCAATTTCACTGCTTCACGGACTTGGTTACACAATTTTAAGCGCAAATATAATATAGGTATTCGAACAGCTACCCATCGCGTTGGAAGAGGTTATCACCTGGACGAGAATAAGATAAAGGAAAGTGCAGATCGCTTTACTGCTGATATAAGAACCTTAATCGAATAAAAGTACACTCTTGAACAGGTATTTAATGCTGACCAAAGTCGGTTTGAAAAGGAGCTGCATTCGCACCGGAATCTTGTTCTGAAAGGAGCTAAACGGATAAATATTGAGGTATGTATGGTCTCTTTCCGCTACTACACTTTGTTATATGATCATGCCTGTGATTTCCATGTCTGGTAGTCTTCTTTCTCCATTCTATGTGCTAGTGGCGGAACCTTCTGCTCGCTTTCCGAAAACTAAATCTCATGATCCCCCAAACATTCGATCGTACGCTGGAACTACTGCTAACATAAAAAAAGCGATCTGAAAACGTTCATGGCATAAGTGTTTTGGCCTTCAATCCAACAAACTTATGTCAGTCATCTTCTTCTGCTTGTGAACTCCTAGAGTACAAATAAGGATGTGACGCTGGTTCAGGAAACAGTTCATGACGACATCGACTTTGAGCGGAGATTAATTCCAGCAAAATGCACCGGACTCATTCAGCCCCTTGATGTTGATTTCTTCCGCTCGTACAAAAACTTCATACGCTTCATTACGGACAGTGTTTTGCCTACTGGAGAGTTCGACATTTGGAGAAGAGATAGATTTCTACGTGTGCAATCCTTTGCGCATTAGCAGTTTTCTTCCGATAGGTTTCGGGACATGATCAAGTTTGCCTTCTTCAGATGCGGTTACACTGATGAAATGCCTGAAGGCTTTATGGCACCAATTTAATACTGTTTCGATACCTTAATGTCCGACGAATGCCAGGAAGAAACATGTACAATCGTCAGCTTTGTCAGGTGTGCACATTGTTCGAAATGCTTCTGCTTATCTCACACCCTCATTACCAAACTACATGTGCACTATTACCAGTAAGACAATTTGCCAAAAGCAAAATACGTTAGCTACATTTTACGCCTTTATTGTGATTATTACACAATATCAGGGAGACTCTCCTGGTTTACAAATGTACTTTCTGTACGTTTATCACTCTTTTCAAGCGAACCTCTCCTCTAGGGACCAACATAATGCGGAGCGCTTTATCAACAGCAACACTGAAATACTGACTACCAGTAATGTGTACGGTGATACAATATTGCGTGCACCAGAGAAGTGAGGCTACTAATCACTTGTTAATCCAAGAGATCACATCATTTCAGCTTGTGTGTTGTGTTTGATACTATTCTGATTTTCCACTTTGGCAACACTGCCTCGGCACTGTGTTTCGTCCGTTATGTTTGTACTTCAGTTATTATATTCTTGTTAGTGGTCTCATATTTTGGTTTCAACTAGTTCGAATCGTGTACTGTATGTACTCTTCTACATCTGAGATTTTACACTTTTGGCATTCATATAGGCCTATCTTCAAATATTAGCAACACTGTACATCAAGACTTCACAGGTATGGTTCTAATCATAATTCGATTTTATAGATGTTATAATTTGTGTCCCGTGCTATTTCACAAAACTTCATTTTGTGCTCAGTTGGCAACACTGCATTACATATGACGTTATTGAGTACGTCTGTGGGTATACTGTTCGCTTACTATACTGTTGTGCAAGTCTCATTGTGATTACTTTAACCATTTTGAAGATATTTCTGTGTCAGTGTATCTTTTGCATTGCTATCTTCACATGATTCTCAATCCTTCTTTCTTCTATATCTCCCGTGTTTCTGGGTGTCGGAATGTAAAACTTTGGATTTCTCACTTTGTTTCACTCCTCTATCGATTGCGCACTGTTTCATTGGGCAATGTTACTATCAATATAAGATATTCCCCTGAAAGAAAATGATCATAATAATATTTCGCATTATTTCCTCCAAGATTTCAACGCAAATTCAGCTTTTAATATATCATCTTGTACTTTAAATATTAACAATTATTCTTGTTTATAACTCATATTATGATTCTCGGAAACGTTCGACGTTTGTAGACACAATTTCCTAGCCTCTGAATATATTTTGTTGTGCAACGGTTTCTTTGCCTCTTCAGCTAAATCTATTATAGTTTTCTTCTACCCTTTTATCACTGGTATGCCCGCCTTACTTTCTAATACTTGTTTGTCATTTGTAGCGTTCAACTTTGTTGATTGATTTCTTTCATAAGATAGCCTTCATCTTGTACAAGTACAAGTCTTCATCTTGTACTTAGTTAAGTTCGAACGAAAGCTGAAGAATATAGTTTTGTTCATCTACAATTTAGTTTTCTACAAATTGTTTCGATTTAAGTTCAGTTACCGTGGAATTATCTATCTTTGGTTTTAAATCATCTACCTGTTCAACATACATTAATACAGTGTCATTTTCACTTTTAAATTAACTTGTCTTGACTTTTTGAAAGGACATTTTCTTCATTCGGTTTTACGCAACACAACTCCTTTGTAGATTCATTAACAAATATTTCCTTTTTATGTTTAGTTTCTATATTTTGAAATTGACCTACATTCAGATGTGTGTTATTCTCACTGTTCGTTTGCAACTTTTGCTGTGTATCTAACACAACTTTTTTTATACATTCCTGGATGGTTTCTTTATTTGGTTTTTGATAATCGTATTGCTTGTAGTTATAACTTCACTGTTGTCAACCTCCGGATTGCTTTTCTCTATAACTGTTTTAATAGATTGCAACATTAAAAATTCCTCGTTCAATTGTTCACTAATTACTGTAAGACTCGGTTGAGAAGAAGTATTTCCTTTGAGTGGAAAAATATTTTGACATTTTGTTTCCAGAATTTCTGTATGTTGTGACATATCTTGACATTTCTTTTCAATCAACATTACATTATTTTGCAATAATTTAATATAGTTAACTTGTTTTTAACTTAACTTCCGCATTAACTTAATTTTGGATCAGCATTTTAATATGGCTGTGAAAATGAAAGACGGTTTCCATCGAGCTTACTATTTGATTTATTTAGATCCAATTCTGCTACTTCACTAGAATACTGATATTTTTTTTTTCAAAGTTGTAGTAACATACGAGTATTTACTATCTTCATCTTCAATGTCTCTTTTGAAACACTTATTCTCTTCACTTTATTTTGTCGATTTTCTTTCTCGTTCATTTCTTTCCTTTTCTGTTCTTCGTCTTTCTTTCTTTGTTCTTGTCTCTGTATTTCATTCTTCTTGCTCTCTTCTTTCCGTAAAAAAGGATTAGCCATTATATCTTCGTCTTCACATCTCTCGCTTTGTATCTGAGGATTGACGGGTTTCCCAGATGGACTTCCTACATCATTCTCGTACTCTGAGTTATCCTCACTTGGTATATGGTTATCATTATTGGTCACGCCCCACGTTAGGCGCCATTCTGTAATGGATCCTTTTGTAGCAGAGAATCTGCACCCGTGATACAATATTTAAATGTTGCAGCTGTGCGTTCAATTCCTTTGGAATCCCATTACATCTATTAAATAGCTTTCTCAGGGTCGTTCTGGATTCGAAACATGATATCTTTAATAACAACCTATACATAATAAAGTGTCCTAAAGCTACATCGTAGTGGTGACACAAATGAGTTTGTAAAGAAACTATGGGGCGCTTTTCAACAACCTGGACAATACGATTCAATTCTTCCCTACGTCTAGCTATAAAGAAGACGGACAATGATCAGCAAAAAATAGTTTATTCAAAGAGCATTAAAGTATACAAGAACATAATTACCTCTGCATCTTGTACCTGACAAGTACTACTAACGTACTTAGTACACATACCTATCTGGTATACTAGATACTTTTCCAGCTCTGATTACATTTAAATACTTAATGTCTATTAAGTTTGTAATTGTTATTTATCTCCTTTAAATCCAGTGCCATTGATTTCATATTGCACTTTACAATTAAAGAAAACATAAGAAAAGTTGCTCACTTCGTTTTTACATCGGCTCAAGTACGGCCATCTAGCGAGTACCTCGCGAAACTCTTAATATAACATGTGGAGTATAACAAGGCCATTACAAAGTAGGATTATATATAGAGACTCATAACAGTGAAACAATGAACAATACAATAACTTAAATTGAAATATTTATAATGAGTGTACCTGAGTGAGTGAAAGTACAAGTTGTATAAAAACAGAACGGAAGACTATAAATAAACTGGATGTAATTTTAAAAAAATGAAATAAAATAAACAAACAATGAATCACAAAAGATAACTAAATAAACAAAAGCAAATAAAAACTAAATAAGAGGAGGCGTACACAATCTAATATAATATAAACACAAAATATATAGAAACTGTTTGACTCATATCCAACCCGTGAAAATAAGGAACAGGTTTGACCACCGGGAACTGGGCCATGAGAAAAATCCTCCAGCCCTCCCGTATCTTTTTTTCTTTTATAACATACAGAGCGAGCAAGTCCTATCGCCTGCATGCCTCGACGTCAAGTAGGGGTGGAGGCGGGGAGACGAACTAGGGGATGGCCCACCCCAACACTGGATACTCCATTTCAGATACGAGACAGAGTTTTGCCAAGAAAGCTAAGAGGTGGGGGTGACAAGGAGGGTCCCAAAATAATAGAAAATAAATACCCTAGCTGAACTGCATCAAAACATTAAAAATCACCATCTGGGGGATCACCCGTCAAGAGCTATAGGAGATGTCAACCAATTTACTGCCACATGCCCAGAAGTGTCTCGACCTTAACGGGGCCACTTTTAGCATCTCATCTAACATGGAGGTAAGGTAATGTTCACATTTTCTTACTATTTACTACCATTTCGCCCAATATCCGGTATTACCACGCCGGACTACTTTTGTATGGGCCACCATTTATTATCGTACAAAACTGAGATTTCATATTATATTAAATTTTAAATGTTTATTTATGGCATTTAGGCGTATAAAATTCAGGTCGAGATAGGGGAAGGGCCAGGCTGCTGGAAGGTGTCAGCCAGTGCCTAAGTTGAAGGTGACATTTCGGCATTTGCTTGGTGTGACTGAAGAAAAACACTGGCAAACCTACTGTGAGGATTGAATCAAAACTTTCCGGGTGCTACGCCAACGATATTATATTGATTTAAGCTGGTTCATCTTTTTTCGTAAATTCTCAAAGAAAGTAAAGTTTCTTTGGTTAAAAATACTCCTGGTTCATCTTTTTTCTTAAATTCTCAAAGGAAATACATTTTCTTTGATTAAAATTACTGATTCTCACCTATTATAATACTTCAAATTGGTGACCAAAGGTTACCTGTGGAAAAATAGATTACGATAAAATAGATCGTTATTCATTTATATAGATATGCAGTGCAGTGCAGATTTCGCATTTAAAAATATCTTCCTGTTTTCTGTGAATTACTTTGCGTCTCTTCATTCATCGCTTAATTTTAGAATCCCCCTCCCATACTTTCACATTCTTAGCTATGAATATGTTTATTCCACATATGTTTCACTATTAGCGTGCGCATTAAGTTAAATAGCACTCCAAGGATTATAAAAACAAAGTAAAAAAATCACTCCAAAACGTTACAAGGAGAACATACATAAATACACTCGGCTGAATGTAATATTGCTACATTGTAAACGTTTGTCTGTGGCAATGGAGCCAGGTAAAATAAAAACCATGAGATTCAGTTGACAGGATTCAGTGAAGCACCTATCGAGAACTGCAAGTACTGTGCGCTAGGTGTATGCATTCCCACAATGTAACTGGCAGTTTGTCGCTAACTGTTCATCCATTATTCATATATGGAATGAAAGCTTCTGGGCATGCTATCGACTCATTAATGCTATATAAAGGCACGACTGGACGAGGATATTCGTAGCAAATCATTGTAACCCAGGAGTCTCCATGTATGAGGACAGCTATTGGCTGTTTTGTTCGTTCAAACGGCAAAATCTATTCCATATCTAACAGACATTTATGCATGTACGTATATTGAGAGTGAGAGTTTGTATGTGCATACATGAATGATAGTGATGCACATAGCAGGGTAATAAATACGGTATATTTGAAGACCTACCATAAAGAATATTAATTCTAAACTTGTCTTTATATTGATGCATTTCTCTTGTGTTTATTATATATTGTTCATTTTTTTGTTTATACTTTTGACGGTACGGAATGATTTACATTTTACTACACATTCCTGCAAGATAAAAAAAACTAAGTTGTAATTTACTTTTTACTGAATATTGTAACTGGGCATACGTCTGTTGTACTCTTCCTAATGAATAAATTGCTCTCAGAGTGAAGTCCAATGGGACAAGAAGGCAATAATCACTTGAAAGTTAAGCAGTCAAGACCTGAAGTATTATGGATTTAATTCTTAATTATATATGAGAAGAGTATTAATTAGAGCGGATCACCATTGTAAATTAGACGACTTATATAGTTAATCATACTATTACGGACCACTGTGTGATTTTAATATCTGCGTTTTTAGTGTGATAAACCCTCCTCAATGTTGTATTTACGTAATCTACTGTCATGTAAAAGAAAACTAAAATATAGAACCATTCCATGACTTGATTTCTATGTAAGGCTACTATCGTAGTATCAGTATCATTGTCCTCTTCATCACAAATCATTACGATAGTTTATTTATATACTTTTATTGAAATAAAAATTTGGAAAATAATAATATAGTGGATACATATATTTTATTTGAGAATAGAAAGCAACTGTTTTCGTAATATCTACATCAAAGAGTCCACAAAATAAATAAATAAAAAATACCTCCTCTTTGTAGTGACTGATGTGTGCTAATTCAGCAAATTTCGTGATTGCATGTGTATTTAAAGTCTTGGTTTTTTTGGCCCTTAGTCTTACTACAACGAATCTAAAATATTATTTACGACTAATTAAGTTATGCCGATTTTACTACTTACAACTCTCTTAAGGAAAGGGTGTTCACAGGCAGACAGCCTATTAATAAACTTCGTGAAGGGCGTTGTCGAGCTATTCGGCGGCGTGCGGGGCATATTCCTGGCTCACTCTCCGACTCGAGGATGACTCCTGTCAGGGCTGAATAGATTAACTTAAAGAGTGATGTCCCTCGACAAGCACTATGCTGAGAAGGGGGTAGTTATCTGGATTGACAGGAAGACAGCGTAAATCAATAGCAAATATGGTTTTATATTGTTTTCTCTATACTTACACTCTTCTTATAAACGTTACATCAAATTCGGGTACCAGTCAATGAAGCGATGGAACTAGAACTTTTGCTACCCCTGTGAAATATACATCCCCGCAGAACAACATCCACATGAGAAACAACTTATAAGGTTCGAGTGAAATATTTGCCGTAGTTGGGATTTCTAAGAAAGTAATTTTAGCTGCAATACAATACAAAATAGATATATCACTGCATAATCTACTTCAGAGGTCTTAAGCAGGCTTCTTTTTACTGTAAATCAAACTCGTTTTGCAAGTGAATAATATCCATTATTTAGCTGCTACTTTTTGTTCTTTCTCTAATTTGATATTTTTGCTCTAATTGATCAGAATCGTTGCTCAATCGGAGAATTCAATGGATACTTTTAATTGATAAATTCCCTCAAATAGATATTGCTAATCGCGATATTTCTATTCTAGGACGAGCAGTCCTAGGTTTGACTTCGGCCTATCCTGGGACCAGGAGGGTCACAGGCAATATCAAAAACAGGTCGGAAAACCCTCTGTATCTTTAAGAGATAAGAAATCAAGACCGGGCAGGTCTCAGCCGCTTTACCTTGACTCTCAGTCGCCTTAATTCAATTACGATCTACGCCCAATCAATTTACTTGTACCAAATAATTTGCTTTGGCGCTTCTACCACCAAAAGCGTACTGTGTAGCACGAGCAAAACTGAAGAAGTACAGTCAAATTCATAGCAAAAAAATTTGCTTGCCACAAAACAGGCTCGATACTAGCAAAAAAACTTTGATAATCAACTTTTCTTTAATTATTTGATAATTCTTTTAGTTGCAAGAAATAAAAGAACAATAATTCTGTGCTACAATAACCTATCGATTTATCCTCTCTTCTAGGAAATTTGGTCAGGGCCTCAGGGAGTTATATCATTTAAAACTACACCCCTGATACAGGACGAACAGTCCAGTATCGAATAAAACGAAGGTAACTGTGGGGCTGTTAAGATAAGATAAAATGAATTATATTGGTGGTAACAGCACTATGGCTTGCGCCCGTCCCGATACGGGGAAAGCCCCTTACCTCTGTTACGTCTAAACATAGCTGTTAATTAACTAAAATAATAAATGCAAATAAAAGCTGAAGATGTAAAGTGTCTCCAGAAACATAAAATAATCGTAAAACTAAAGATATATAGAGTCCTTAATAAAACAAGTTAAAGACGTGAAGGCTGTAAATGGGCCTTGACAAAATATAATAATAATACATAAAACTTAACAGCTAAAGAATACAATCATCTCAAATAGAAGAAGATAAACCTGTCTCTTGAACATAAATAAGAACTCTTCGCAACATATCTGATTCATACCCTAACAATGAAGCCATGTCATTGGGGATGTTATAACGTTGCCTGAGATGATTATATCCTGGACAATCTAAGGACGTGACGAATACTTAAAATTCCATTACATTCACTAGAATGCGGAAGTTCCAAACGTCGCAACAAATATCCATAAGTCATGCGATTGTACTCTATACGTAGACGACATAGAAGTACTTCTTCACGCCTACTATCTCCGCAAGATGATTTCCATGGAGCAAAAGTTACCTTAATTTCTTTCAATTTATTAAAAACATCGTCATCCCATCGTCGCTGCCATTCATTCCGTGTAACCTGTCTATAATATATCAGCATGTCCTGAAATGGGACATGTTGGATATCAATGTTAGCTCCTAAAGAGGCCTCACGAGCAGCTTCGTCTGCCAATTCATTACCATGGATATCAACATGACTGGGTATCCAGGAAAAGACAACCTCACCACCAGCAGAGCAGATAACGTGTGTCTTCCATAGGATATCTTGCACGAGTGGATGTTTAGAATACATATTTTCAAGGCTTTGAACAACACTGAGCGAATCTGTACAAACATGAATGCGATTGACACCACGAACAAGACTAAAAATCCAAAGTCTTTAAAAGAGCATATAGATCAGCAGTAATAATACTGGCTTTGGGATTAAGACAAAATTGGTGGGATTCCCCATCTACAAAAAACGCACATTCAACAAATTCATCTGGTCGGGTAGCGTGACCATGGCGTTTATATAGGGCTCGTTGCACTGGGTATACGACTGAGTTATGTGCGGGGTGGCCTACTAAAGATGATATGACTCAGCAAGATAGTTCAGCACATGGTACATCCTATGAATCTCGAGCGGTGGTTCATCGACATCAACACAAAGACTAGTGACAGGACTTGTGCGATACGCGCCAGTGGGAAGTCAAATTCCAGCATGGTGGACACTATCGAGCGTATGTAAGGTTGAAAATTGCAGAGGAATAAGCATGACAACCACAATTAAGCTTGGATAAAATTAGTGCGCGATAAAAGCGCAACAAGGTTGTATGATCAGTACCCCAAGTGGGATTACTTAAAACGCGTAACAAATTTAGAGCTTTGGTACATGAAATTTTAATTTGTAGAAGGTGACTACTCCAATTTAACTTACTATCCAAGATCGGACTAAGATATCATACCTCCTCGAGAAACTGGAGTTGCCTGTCTGCAAGAAAGGGATCTGGGTCTACAAAACAATTTCGTTTATGGCAGAAGTGTACACAGACTTTCTTCGTAGGTGAAAAGCGAAAGCCAGTCTGGTGTGACCAGTCAACAAGACGGTTAAGCGTCAATTGGATATGCCGGGCTCGGAGGTTGATATTCGAAGATTTACTGAAAATCGTCAAGTCGTCAACATATAAAAGGCCATCCACAAGAGGGCGGATACAAGTCATAACACCATTCACTGCAACAGCGAACAGTGTTAGGATCAGCACATTCCCTTGAGGTACGCCGTTCTCCTGTAAATAACGCTGTGAGAAACAATCACTAACACAGACACGAAAATAACGATCACGTAAGAAATTTTATATAAAATGGGCCATGTGGTCCCTAATGCCCCAGACATTAAGCTGGCGTAATATGCCATATATCTAGGTGGTATCATAGGACATCTCTTAATCGAAGAACACAGCGAAAACGTGTTTATTGCAGAGGAAAGCATTTTGGACAATAGACTCTAACCTGACTAGGTGGTCGATAGTTGATCAGTACTGTCGAAAACCACACTGATCATTGGAAAGCAAGTTATTATGCTCCAAGTACCGCATTAGGCGTCGGTTTATCATTCTCTCAAATAGCTTGCATACGCAGCTACTGAGAGCAATGGGACGGTGACTTGTGGGATTTAGTTTATTTTGTCACGTTTCAGAATGGGGATTACAATAGCTTCTCGACAACTAACAGGGAAGCTATCAGTCCTGCAGATCTGATTATAGAGGTTTAGCAAGAAGACCTTTCCTTCGGATGGAAGATGTCGTAGCATTTCATAATGTACATCATCCAGTCCAGGGGATGTGTTTCTAACATCCTGCAAGGCAGCTTTAAGTTCCCACTCGGTGAAACAGACATTATATGTTTCAAAATTATTAGAGTGGAAGCGTAGAGGTATCATCTCTGCCTGTCGTTTAATGTTTACGAAATTAGCACTCTAGTGCTGAGAGCTGGATATTGCTGCGAAGCGTGCAACAAGAAGATTAGCTATCTCTTCTGGGTCAGTACACAAGACATTATTGTGTTTCAGAGCAGTTAATGGTTCGGAGCGACAGTTACCTTGCAAACGTCTGACCCGTTCCCACACATCTCGAATTGGCGTTTGTAAATTAATGGACGATACATATTTTCTATACGCCTTGTTCGTTTCATGAGACGTCGAATATAAGCTTGTAACTGTCGAACTGTATTTAAATTTGCCGCTGTAGGATATCGATTGAACACCCGTAGTGCGCGACTGCGCCGTCGCCGTTCTAGTTCGAACTCATCGTTCCACCAGGAAACAGAACACCGACGTGGCGTTCGGCCAAACTATGGGATGGAACTTCTGGCAGCTCGCGAAATTTCACGGTTTAAGTACTCAACTGAATCATTCAGGGACAAGTCTTCTTGATCAACTATTTGGATACGAGTTTCATATTTATTCCAGTCAGCACGCTTCAGATGACAGTGCGGTAACTTTCGTGGTGCTTGATAAAGGTTGAAAAAGTTCAAAATTACTGCGAAGTGGTCACTACTACATAGATCGTCATGTACACGCCATGCTAGCATATCTGCAAGAACTGCACTGCAAAGAAACAGGTCTATCGCTGAGTATTTGCCACTAGCCAAACTAAAATGCGTGTTCGCACCAGTATTTAATATAAACAAAGTTTGAAGCGTCATAAAAGATTCAACTATTCTATTGCGGACATCTGTACGAACACTACGCCAAATAACGTTATATGAATTAAAATTTCCGACTAAAATTATAGGTTGGGGTAACTGCTGCAACAGACTCTGGAGGTCAAAGAGCGTAAAGTCTTGTTCCCTTGTGATGTACAAATTCAGGATTGGAACATGCTGCTCAAGGTGGACGCGAACAGCAACCACTTGTAGGTTCGTAGCAACGTGGACAGGTGTTGAATACAGCATGTAAAGAACACCAATTGCAATAGCGTCACATGTGCGACCATCAGTTGGAAAATCTGTGGGATATAGTGCATAGTTCTTCAATATCACAGATTCAGTTGTTTTAAACTTTGTTTCCTGAAAGCAAACTACAACAGAGGAATATATATCTCTGATAACAAGCCTTGAAGTTCTTCATAGTTTGAATGAAATCCGTTAAGATCCCATTGGAGTATAGCCATTGGAATGAAGATCAATAAAAATATAATCTTTCAAGTTTAGGTTTAAATTTTCCTCCCTTTCCGACTGCAGTAAAGACCGAGTCCGTCAGATCGTCCTCAATCATATCTGATTGTAGGGATGAACTCGGCTCGTTCAGCGCAGGTGGATCCTGTTGATGAGTTAACTGAGTAGCCAGAACGTTAGTAAGCCGTCTTATGCTCGGGATTACTGGGGGCATACGATGTTTGGAAATAGTACCAGCACAAACACTACGTACAGTTCGTGGAGTCTTAGATAACTCCCTAGGGGCGATTTCTTTCTCAGTATGCCTCGGCGTAGCTTGAGGAGATGTTGAGTCTTGGCGATGTTTAGGAGATTTGTCGGCTTGAGGTCCCTCAGTTTGGGTTGACACATCAACTGTCTGGGTGGCAACGGAGACAGTTTTAACTGGTAGTCGTGCTGCTACTGTTGAAAACGCACCAGATGGAAGGGTGCGTTGAGACTCTCTTACTCGACATTTTGCATCACCAGCAGATATTTTCTCTTGGACCATCAGCTCCCTCGTTTTTCGTTTTTCCTCCTTAAAAACTGTACAGTCAAGCGACCAGGTCGTGTGATCACCCTTGCAACTAACACACCGAGGATTCAGTGGCATGCAAGGATCCGCACCATCAGTGTTCGATTTGTGCAATTTCCAGAGAGGGGGAAGAATTAGTGAAATATGAATTATACGGCATTTTGGGATCGTCTATATCCCACGTTTGAGGTATATTTTTGTAAAATTTTTGCCGAGAGGGGGACAATCCCAACCATCCCCCACTACAAATCTAACACTACGCACCATGGCTACTGGTACCGCATATTGCACACACAGCATTGGTGGCATTACACGACGTGCTTGTGTGTCCATAGTGCATACATTAAAACAGCGGAGCGGATTCGGTATATACGGACCGGCATGTAAGCAATAGAAAGCTGCCTTCACGTACTTGGGGATCTGTTGTGTGGCAAACATCAAAATTAGCGAGCTCGTGGGTTGGAGTTCGCCACTCTTTCTACTTTTAATGCGTCTAACATTGACGACACCTTGGCTGGCAAGTCCATTGTTAATCTCCTCTTCAGGAACATCTTGCAAGTCTCAACAAGATATTATGCCCTGACTAAAGTTCAGTTGACGATGGGGTTCAAATTGAACTTGAAATGAACCTAGTGACTTCAATTTCAGGGGATTAATTATTTGTTTATCGGTAGAATTCTCCACTAACAAAGTGCCATTGCGAAGCTTTTTAACATGTTTTCGCTCACCTGCAACATGAGTAAGTTGCCTTTGAATAATGAAAGGGGATAATCTCTTCAAACCACTTGTATTTTCTGTCTCATTCTTTACTTTAATTACAAGATATCGCGTGATATTCGGTACGATACCTGCCTGTTCCTCTACTTTATTTTCTCCTCCTTGTCACTGGTTGATTCATTAGCTGTATGCGCCTTCTTACTTACATCAGTGACTTTCTCTTCATTCTGTCTCTTCTTCCTACGCTATTCTTTCTGCGAAGGCGACTTATTATTATGATGTGGTGGAGCCATGATGAATGAAAGCCGTAAGTGCCCACACTTCTCCGTCTTCGTTCTGAGGAGCCAACGAGGCTTCCAGGTGCTACCCTCATCACCCTTGTCAGCAAGCTGGAAATCGAGGTGAAGTTAAATGGCTTGGCGTCGAAATCACTTGCATTCCCGACTGATGGATACTTGGGACACCCACTCTTCCAGAGTGTTGACGAGACCAAATGTCCGAAGAGCTCCCCAACTGCGCACTTCCCAGCCTCAACAAGCTAGTCCATCCAAGAATCTGCCGTTAAGAGCTAGGCGCTATCCGATGGTTCAGCCCTTTCCCCGGTCCCCAGGGGCCAGCGTCAATGAAAGTACATCATGTTACATCCTTGGCATTGCGTGAAGGCGCTAGTCTCAGCACAAGAGGAGATGAAATAATGAGTCATCTAAGGATAAGAAATGAAATGAAAGTAAATGAAACTCCTCTCTGCTGGTCCTCCTAGAGCTGATTGCAGCCAGAAAAGTCGGCTGGACGATGGGGTCGCCAATTCCCTACCCCGTTGTTAGCTGATTACAACCAGCATAATCCGGTTGGACGATGGGGTCGCCAATTTCCTACGCCATATATAAGCAGCTATCATCTGCTGCTCGGGCTATGTGATGATGCATCACATTGTGGTACGTAGACCTGCGATGAGGCCGCCAATCCCCTACGCCATTACGAGCAGCTGTGTTCTGCTGCCCGGGCTTTGTGATGGCGTTGCATCACCTTGCGGTCCATAAACCTGCGATACTGTAGGGTTGTCACAATCCAGTAACACTAAAGACCCGGAAGGTCCCCAGAACCCCCTTCCCTGAAATACGACCAGATACAAACTCAATCCCTCATATTATTTTCATAGAATTTGAAATAATGCAATTTACGAAACTATTCCGTAGTTTGAAACTCAGTCTCCCGAAGTATGAAAACAGAAAATAAACCGCAAAATCAATAGTTGTTGAAATTGGGAGTCGTTTTTATTTTCGGGGAAATATTTGAACTTGCAAAAATTTAACATATACATATCAGTACACCGTTATATCTACCCAGTCTGCAAGCTGCACTGAAGTTATCTCTCGCTCCGGACTCGTACTTAAGACATCCATGGCTGTCTCCCTCTCAGAGCCGCGAGATGGATGGAGCGACAGCGCTACGTTCAGGACTTACTACTTACTTCTGACCCACGACTGACTGACTACTGCTTTGACTGACGATGGTGGGTACCTTCTCAAAGTATATATACGAGAGTCGAATTTTCCCATTCTAAGCTCTCTAACAAATCCCTGCTTGGTAATTTCTCAACTGGTCATTTCTGGGGAAAGAGAAGAGGAACTAAAAGTCTTTCTAACAGCAGATAACGAGTTTGGACACGGAAAGGGAGGGCTGCAAAAAAAAGTATAGCAGTGACTACCTTTTCGCTAAGAAAGAAAAAAAAATATATGCGCTGGAAAAAATATACAAAGGTAACTCTCAACAATATTTCCTCTAGAGCTGAAATAAACGAAAAAAATAGAAATCACATACATACAATTACAGAAAATACATACACAATTATTATAAGTTCCTTACATATTATACAATATCCTTAATTCTAAGTACCTGACCAGGTTTTTCTTATACTTTAACAAACAAGATAATTTACATTAAAAAAATTTCAAAAAATTACCATAGTTTTATAATATGTATAATTAATAATTTAAAGATTTGAATGGATGGAGGAGTGATGAAGTATCTACTTCAGAACTTTCGTGTGTATCATATGGTACAAATTTTGTATAAGTGCCATCAATTTTAAACTTTAAATGTTTAATAAATTCCACTTGCACGTTGTGTGGCAAGATCATATTTGGTGTTACAAAGGATTCATTATGCAAGCAGTGGATTAGAACAGAACTAACGTTAGAAATAACGATCAACTTGGCATTATAGCATAGGGAAGTTGAGACAGATAGAGAATAGCTAACATATACGGTAAACCTGTTCAGAGATTCTTTTGGCGAGTTGCACGCAGCTGAAATATTTGGAGTTACCAGCGTTTAGAAGTAGAGACAAAAGTCATCACAAAACTGGATTCGTAACTGCATATTTGATGTATCCCATTCCAGATCTACTTTCCCAGCATTTAAGCGACAATGCGACTTTTATGGAAGAATCGGGCATTACTATATTAGGTGTGATCATTGGAATAAACAATCAGAAAAAGAAAAACCTCCGTTCCTCTGAAGTAAAAACAGTCAGAAAAGGATTCAGGTGGCAACGCAAAATAGTAAAAATCGAATTTTATGTTAGTATTATATGTCTCAACATTAACTGTTCTGATTACAAAACAGTTTAGTCTCCTGGCGTTTCGTTATAGTTGAGAATGCAACAACACGCTGGAACGTAACCAATCAAAGTAGTGATACGATATCTAGGGACAGAACTTCAAATAGGCCTAATTATATTCTAGATTAAATTTTAACACAAATGCAACAGCCTATTTTACTACTCAAAAGAATCGATAAAACATGCAGAACTTATTATAACAGGTTGTAATGGATTTTGACTACTCTGAGGTAGTATACGAATAATTCCATATTCGGAAATTCTGATAATGCTGTTAAGGTAACTTCAGACAAAGAATATGATTCAGAAGTATCACCAGACGAAATGACAACAAAAATTCATGTATAAGATGAATCTGAATCCAAAATCAGAAGATTTCAAGTCAACAGGTGGATCGAAAATCCTCTTCCAGCATTGAATAAATTACTAACCGAATTTGGGTTCGGAAAATTAGTCCCTAGTTCACCACCAAGACAATGTATATTCGTCAACAAGTTGGTGAAAGGCTTTATCAAGGAAAGGAAATCAAATTTGATACTAGTGTGATAAACAACTTCTTCTGAATCAGAAAAGAGAAGAGAAGAGAAGAGAAGAGAAGAGAAGAGAAGAGAAGAGAA
>JAGDQP010016186.1:23892-40278 GCA_022664845.1 Lepisma saccharinum | reverse complement strand
AAAAAGATTTTTTGCAGATGTGGTGGTATTTGGGGGTGATATCAGTGCGTCTTGCAGTTTTTCTTAAGATAAATAACGTTTTTCTTAGGGCAAGGCAGGAAGCGGCAAGGTCCATTGACCCTACCTCTACGACTACGCTCTACTCCATAACAGCGAGCACCATAAAACGAACTGTTAACGAACTAACTAAATCATGATCTCACAAAATAATGGATATTTGAAGTATTGTGGAAGTCCAATTTTTGCTTGCATAATGAGTATAAGAAATTTTACATAACGAATCTCACTGCATTGTTTCATATGTCAGTCAACCTTAAGCTGACTATTTTCTTTAGAATTAGTTTATCAATCGATTTGAACATCGTACTATAATATGTACACAGCCTTGTAAAGGCAGATCGTTTTTTTCTTTAAGCCATTTTCAATCTTAAAGAGTTTCAAACGTAGAACCCACATACTAAAATACAATTGCGCGCATAACATTAATTCACTTTTCAAGATATTCCATCCCTTGAGATCTTCAATTATAACCATAAAACAATTTAAATTAGCGACCATGGAAAACGATAAAACAAGAGCCAAACAAATGAACTGACCCCACAATCCACTTTACATCCTTTTGCGTGAGAACTGCATCCTTCATCACATGTTTACGTACAAAGAAACATGTGATCTTGTTCCGCCCTCTTCGTTTCTTCTTATGACATCATATTTCCAATTGGTAACCAGTTAGCCAATCAGATTAAGTCATTGATTTCCCTATACTGAACTGTTTACGATTTGAAATAATGCCAAACTGGTGGGGGATAATAAAAATTAATCGTGAGTACTATCGGAACGTGACACCAGGTAGCAGCACATTTATACTTCGTGTTGAGTCAGTGAGCTGCGCCACCGATCATTGAGGGCGTGTCAGGTCCAGCTCTACAATCGAGCGCCAAACTTCTTGTCAGCACTAAGTTGAGGCCAATTCTCATTGGCCAAAATCAGACTTGGCCTCACCTTAGCGCTGACAAGATGTTTAGCGGTCGATTGTAGAACTGACCCTCAGTGCAGTATGAAAATGGCTACCGTCTAGAGGAATGTAGGTTAGAGGATCAAAGGCCAGTAGTGCTTTTTTGTGGGTGGTTTATCGCGTCAAGTGGTGCACAACTGGTGGTAAACGTTTCGCGTATTTCATGCATTTTTATTTCTGTGTAATTCCATTTGTAACCTATTTACTGACTTTCCTTCATACCTAAATGGGTTAAAGAAGACGAAAGAAATTAGCAAACAAATAACTACATTAAACTGGGCGGTGCGATAAGCCCCTTAAAGGCTCTGTCCCCTCAGACAGTTGTATTATGTTCAAGTAGAGGGCTACGGGTTCAACGTAACGCCTCTTCGTAGCCATGTGTCTGACTTTCGTGACCACAGTCCGCTACTCCTTTTATTCAAGTAGCTCCCCAATTGTCCTCACGATGCTGGGTCAATACCAAAAAATTGAACCCCGACCCGGAACTGAACCCGAGATCGCTACTGACTAGGCCACCGCAGGAGGTTAACTAATAATAATAACACACATCATTTTTTAATACTGCGAATTGAAGACTTCGACGCAAAATAATAACTCTCAAAAATTAGAAAAGTATCAGTTTAGCTGTTTGGGCTGTTGTTTGTCACTTTTATGTTTTTTTCATCCTAGAAAGAGATGTAGAGTATAGTCACCACATGGCAGAGTTACAGCCAATTCAAAATATAAACCATAAGCACTTCTAGATCAAAGTTTTCATGCTAATATCTCAAAACTAAGTAAATGTGGCTATTATAATGCCCAAAGTATACAGCTATCCTAATGTTCTTTCCGTCCTTTGAATTGAATTTATTTATGGCCTTCAGGTATCTATGGATCAGACCGGTATGGGGCAATGAAAGGGATAAAGGGAAGGAGTCGTCCATGGCCTAAGCTGAAGGTACCATCCCAGCATTTGGATGGTGTGACTGAGGAAAAAACCGTAGAAACCTGTCAGGATGGTAAGCCGCTGGTATCGAACCAACACTCTACTGAGTTGATCAAATCTATTTAGGCAAATGCATCATTTTCAATGTGAGTATATTACTATGCATTCTTGCTTCTATGTTGCTCTAAAGAAGTTTGTTCTGTTTATTTTATTATATGATAAGGAAAAGTAATGGCTGTTAATAAATTAATGCACAGATCAATTTGTGTATGGATGATACCTAAGATGGTTATGTAACGAATATTTATCGCCATAAATGTCATCACAGGCGGGGCATTTCTGAGGCATACCGTCATCATCATTGACATGAACCCACAAGTGATACTTAAAACCAGAACTAGTATTATACCCTTTCCCACATACTACACAATTAAAAGGTTTATGGACGGAGTGGACCCTAACATGTTCCTTCAGGTTGTCCTTACGAGAAAATGATTTCTCACACACCGGACACCGGAATGGCTTAACTCCACTATGCACACGCAAATGACGAATTAAGTGGCCTTTCTTATCAAACTCTTTGTTGCAGATTTTACAAAAAAATATTGAAGGCCTGTTTCCGGTACTCTGGAAGACGCTAAACTTCACTAAATTAGACATCTGGTTTGGTTCAGCTACTTCTGACATATCTCCTACAGCAAGAGGGTCGTCAACTCGTATTGTTCTTGTTGATGCTTGCCCTGCTGTTGAGCCAAAATAGTTGAAAGAATTTTCTTTGTGTTTCTTCCTAATCCTATTGGTCTCCATTCTCACCATATTGGGAATATTTAGGCCATAGAGAAATCTTCCTTCGTGTCTTGTGGATTTCCTCACTGAACACCTGAAAATGGATAAAGGGCAGATCAAAAAAGGGGACTGAAGATTTTATTAAAACAATATTATTATAATAAACTGTATATTTTGACAACTTATCTACTTTTCTCTTTGTCTATTTTATATTAAAACGTTGCACTTTGCCCACTCATATACAGGTGCTAATGATTAAATGCGATCTCGTGGGATGAAGAATACGTACACCAATGACCCATCAGGATGAATCAAAGCCACCCCTCCCCCACTGTTTTCGTCAACGCAAATGTGTATTAAAAAAAGAGAGAGAGAGAGAGAGAAGACCCACGTCTTATACGTTTATGGATTTGGAAAATTCATATCTTTGTTGGCATTTCCTGTGTTCAAATATTTAAGATTACCTGTGCAAATTAGAACCTGAGCACAAGTATAATGCCCAACCAAAGTTATCGAGCTCCTTATGTGAAGTTAATTATGGTTAATTAAAAATGACAACAGAAGACCTGATAACTTTTCTCAATGACAAAAATATATCAGAAGACATCAGAAGTAAAATATATACTCGAAATCTTTGAACGTTGTTCTCAAGTAACTTACCTGACGGGACAAGGGACCCTTTCCAAAGCGATCTCTTGCAGTTGCCCGTCTAGTCTGAGGGATAAAGCATTGGATCGCTAGCCAGGTAGTAGCAGGTTCAACTCCCACTGAAGTCAAGTTTTTCTAATCTTTTTCATTCATAAGAACATCACTTTTTTTTCTTACTACTTATGAATAAATATCCCCTTTTTAGTCCATTGCAATTAGACAAAATAGGAGAAAAAATTTATAAAGTTTTTAAACTTTGGTCAATTACTCACTAAGAGTCTAGCAAACTAAAACCGAAGAGTCCACCTCTCTAGGGTGGGGGGAGATTCCCCCATTACGCCACCTTTTTCCCTCTTGACCCAGCCAGGGATTTGAGTCTTACACAGCCACTTTCTGTCCACCCCTGTCACCTTCCTAATTAACAGAGGGTTATGAGTGATACATCGTTGGAAAGCTTATGGAACACAGATTTCAACGAGATAACATTTGTGCCTATTTTACTTTGTTGGTAATAGTAGAAGAAGTAGGAGAAGGTAAAAATGTTGAAAAATTTGGAAATTTTATATTTTGTCGTAAGGTTGCAACGCTGCTAATGATGACAAAGTTTCTGAACTTTGGTTAATTACTCATTAGGTATCTAGTAAACCAAAACCGAAGGGTACTCATCTCTAGGTGGGAGTACTATCCCCTTTCCCATCTTTTTCTCTCTTGGCCCTACCAGGGATTTGAGTCTTACATAGTCCGTCAATGTTATCTTCCTAATTATCAGAGGGTCGTGAGTGACACGCCGTTGGAAAGCTTATGGAACACAGATTCCAATTTCCAACTGATAAAGCAACCAACTACAAAATGGACATTTTGTTAAAGCGTTCTGAGGTGGCTCTGGAACAAGACAGGACGGATTCATATCTGGTTAGAGGCAAAGACCAGAATCCTTCAACACTGAGGTACACTATCCGTGAAGAGAGACTTCTGCGACGCAGTGTTGTATCTATATTCAAAATCGAAAAGCCAACTTTGAATCTTGCGGAGGGTAACATTAGCTCCACAAGCAGGTACGTACCCAGAACTTGATTTTGGGAGGAGTCCAAAGGCTTTCGGGGAAGATCCAACTTGTATCTGGGAATAAAATGTACAGATAATTACCCTAAAGTTACTAATTTTGCCTGTAACTCTGATTTTGGGAGGGTGTCTGGATCCCCCGGTCACACCCCCTAAATACGTCCCTTGTCCATAAGCATTCAACCAACTAATTGACGATATTTAGAATGACGCAACACCAAAGATAAAAAATACTGAGGCAAAACTTACATGATCCCACAACTTAAACAAGAAAGGGATCTACGAATCAAAGTACATGTAAAACAATCTTTAACGACACAGAACCCATACAAACTCGCAAATTCAGAGTAAATGCAGCAACACTGGACTCCCTTTAAGAAAACAAAGTTATAGCCTCCACAGAGATGAAAGATAAATCTTGTTTTAAAAAAATAATAAAACAAAGGTCCTTTAAGCGTGCGATAGCATTTTAAGAAAAAGGAAAACTATCTACAAAACTTGATATTAGATAAAACGAAGCTCAGCTTTCAAAACACGAAATCCTCCACATTAATTTACCCTCTAAAAATAAAGGTTAATATCCAAATAAATAATTTAGGAATCAAAATCCTTTTCTGAAAAATAAAAAAGGTGCCCCAAACTGACGGTGTTGAAAAGCCAAGGTCCGCAGTATACAGCTGTGGCGGTGGCGGGCCGCAGATTCTCGACACACATGAATGTACCCAACGAAACCACAGCTTTCCTCACACATGTTGGGAGTAATAGAAATATGGAGAAGGTTAAACTTACCTGAAAAGGTGTGCCGCTGAGGCAGAAAGCTGATAATATTAACAAAAGATGACCAAATTGCTATACTTAGCACAAAATGTGACACCCACAATTTAACAAAATATTGAAAAAAAAAATCAAAAGGGTTTGAGTACCTAAAAATGTCAATGCTCTAAAGTCTAAGCAAAATAATAATAATAATAAAACGTAATGACAAAAAATAAACAAAATCTGTCTATAGAGGACGGGATCTGTCCACTCCTTGGGCACTTCCATTGAACCAAGTCTTGTAAGTTGAGCAAAACTATTAAAAACCTCTTCAAAAAAAAAATAAAAAATAAAACAGGCCTAATAACGCTCATGTTACACCGACAAAAATTATTGAAACAACTTTTTAAACATTAAAGAGTCTATTAACAGACACTACCGTGTATCACGCTACTACTGCTGATTAAATGAACTTAAACAAACATGGCACCGAGCCAAATGATCAACAGAACAAGTATTAATACAGATACAACTTTCGGGGACAAACAAGCAATAGTAAAACTGTCCAAGAAACCCACAATCACCACACCCGGACCCTCTGGAAATTAGACAGGCCTTTTAGGAATGATTACCAAGTCAGTACACATGAAGAGTAAACACTTATTATCAAAGCTTCAGAAACACTTTCTAGCACGGTTGTGCTGAAGTAAAACAGTTTCCACTAAAACAACAATCTAGTGCCAAAGATCTTTTAGAAAAGGTTATACAACAAAACAACTATAGGAGCGAGGGGCCCTGAAAGCCCAACGAGAACTACCATACCACACTGGCTTATTGTGATTGATTATCAAAATGTGCTTCCACGTTATCCATGTCCGATGAACTAGACTAGACCACCAAGCTACACACAATACTATTGGATATCCGTAGAAAACAAACATCTTCATAGAACGCTGTTAGAGATCAAACTGATCTTAATAGACAAACTTATGGCCAAAAATGACCTAGAGATACTGAAGTGGCTATCACGCTCATCTCTTATACATGTAGCCACAAGTTCAAACCCCGTGGTGGTCAATCACACGAAGTGGTTCAGAATCCAACTAACCAAACAACTGTAGGGTCTGTCTTTCCAAGCCCATCAGACTATTGAAGATGCAAACAGCAATTAAACAACTACTACTACTAGAAAAATTACTTAGGCCTATAAAAACCCAAGTGCAAATTGTGTATACAGACACAACAATAGCAAAGGAGCATCATTATTATTATTATAAATAATAAAAATAATCGCAGCTCAACAGCTGTACAAAGTCTGTACCAGAAACCAGGCCAAAACAAACACAAAATACTGTACCCAACTCGTGGTTCTGCATATTTGGAAATCGAACCCGGTAAAGGAAAAAAAAAAAAAAAGGACCGCAGGTAAAAGAATCCCAACCCAGGAAACATGTTCTTATATTTGGTAGACAATACACCTCATCAAAAAGGATATAAATATGCATGTATATCTACAAGAGGTAGTGCTTCGCCGCATAAATAAGACCCAGAGGAACCTTCTGTGATGGCTCAGAGAGTTCGGGTTTCATGTCCCGCTTCCAGACTGGACAGCTGTACCTTTATTAATATATTGTGAACATATGGATACTTTTACTCCATATGTTTGCCCTATCCTCAGAAGAGAAAAGAAATTTGCCAAATTATAACATGGTGGCTATTTCTTCTCGTTTAGGCGGAAATAAGGAAACGCGCCCAGGCGTAAGAAATCAAACTATTGTTGCTGATGGGAGTAACTGCGGTGCAAATAAATAGTTTCTACAGCAAAAACAAATTACTTCTTAAAAAATAAAGAGTATGCGAATAAACATATCAAATTAACTGTAATCCTACAAATGAAGATATTCGACAGCAGTCTCCATAACACTATGTTAAAGCTCCCGGGAGAACGGTTTCTGAAAATAATGTACGATGAAGGTAATCAATTCATTTGAACCACTGTCCATTACACGTACAGAATCCAGTGAAATCCAAATTTATTTCCGTCTCTTTACTCACAAACTTCTCCAAGACAATTAAGCGAAAGGATTCCTCAGAAGCTTTTGGCAGATCTGTTCATGGTGGTTCAATCATATTTTCGCCAAGAACATGTAAACCGGGTGTTTTACTGTATATTACTACCCTAGATTTTAAACCGTGTGTTTTACAGTATATTACTACCCTAGATTTAAGAAACCTGGCCAGGTAAAATGTAAATTAGAAATGTACGTACGTTCCTTTGGTAAGCATATTTGATATCCAACATAACACACATGTGGATTAAATTCCTACGAGAAAGAAAGACTTTCCTTCCTAATAATAGATATTAAAAATGAATCACCTTAGATGAAGTTTTTGTGGAAAATAAATAAACAATGAGTATTTTCTACAAAAGACATATTTAATGAATAATAAAAGAAATACACGACAAGCAGCAAATATAACCACTGTATCTACAGCATAGATACTGTATCAAAAACTAGACGTACACAAACATTTTCAAAAGCTCCTTATTGAGTGTATTCTAAACAGTAATTAGGCTCAAACATTTTGCAGTAGGATTTATGCTGACACAATCAGAATTCTTTGAAATCTCAAAGAAGACCATCTACACACGGAGCAGCTACAGAGCTTTCATTACAGTGGGTGTGCATAAATCTTCTTATATCATACAGAATGACGAATCCTCTTCCACGCAACAAGCAACAGTGGCTCTCCAATCTAGAATTGTAACTTACAATGCTTATAAGGAAGGGTAACGGTTCTCAAACACACAAATCCTAGTCACACCTAATACATCGCAAGCAACATAACGAGATATGTAGATTACCCAAATTTAAGGTGCCATGGTCCAGGGGGAGGGGAGATAGGGTCTCCGGAACTTCGAATGTCACAAAAATGTATATAAAGGCAGCAGTGAGGTTTTACTGAAATATCTTGAACACGGGAAAAGTAATCAAAATAAAACTTGCACAACATATAACTGACGGCAAGTAGTAACAAAAACCATAAGCAGTGTTGCCATCTAGGAAGAAGTATTGCCAACGCAGAACAAAGTTACAATTTTTTGATTAGCATTACATACCAATTAATGCACAGTGGATAAGTACTGGCAATAGAAAAGAAAATAGTACAAGTTGGTTGTGCAGTGTTGCAAACTATGGAAGATATATGAGCTGAAAATTGTCGGGTTAGAAAATATATGTGGTGACACATGCCAATCAATATGCTTGTATCTGGAATAACAGTAAAAACGCTAATCAGCACGTATACTACCGAGGGTTGGTGAATAATGAAAGCATTGTCACCACTGAATGGAACCACATGTCAAGTAAGATATATTTAAAAGGCACTAGTAACAAACAAAAGAACATTGTGAACGCTGGTACCATAGTGTTGCAATCTTCATGTTGGTGTGATATATCTTCCATAGTTTGCAACACTGTGCAACCAATTTGTTCTATTTTCTTTTCTATTGCCAGTACTTTTCCACTGTGCATTAATTGGTATATAATGCTATTTAAAAAACTAACTTTGTTCTGCGTTGTCAACACTGCTTCCTAGATGGCAACACTACTTATGATTTTTGTTACTACTTGTGGTCAGTTATATGTTGTGCAAGTTTTATTTTTTCCCGTGTTCAAGATATTTCAGTAAAACCTCACTGCTGCCTTTATATACATTTTTGTGACATTCGAAGTTTCGGAGGCCCTATCTCCCCTCCCCCTGGACTATGGCACCTTAAATTTTGGTAATCTACATATCTCGTTATGTTGCTTCCGATCTATTAGGTGTGACTAGGATTTGTGTGTTTGAGAACCGTGACCCTTCCTTGTTACAGAACATTCGTTTTGTACTAGGGTTAAACAGAGAGCAATATGATAAGTTTTTGGAAGAATGAAAATATTCATTCATACAGTTATGGCAAGAGATTAAAATTCCACATAACTATTAATGAACAATCTATATTTATACAGAGTACTATGTATGAAATCTAAGATGCTTATGAAGTAATATTTTATCATAGAAAGCTTCATTACAAAGTGGACAATTTTGTGGTATATCCACAGTAATATGTGACCATAAATGATTTTTAAAGCCAGAGACACAACTATAACATTTATTAAAGCATAATAAACATTTAAAAGGTTTTTGGGCCAGATGTGTTCGCATGTGTTCTTTGAGATTGTCTTTACGGGAAAACCGTCTCTTGCAAACAGAACAGCTAAATGGTTTGACAGCAGAATGGATGCGCAGATGCCTTCTTGCGTCATAAACGAGGGAGAACCCTTTGCCACAGACGGTGCAACAATGCTTCCGGGATACAGGGTTATAACTTACACTGGCACTAACGTACGCAATATTTGTCTCTGCATTTGGGTTACGAATGGAGGAATATGGCAAGTTTTTAGAAGAATCTGTTCTCCTTCCTGATATGGTTATCTCTCCAGATGTAAGTTGCATATAGTCTTTTCTTCTTGATATATACTGGAAATTGTTTATGCTGTTTCTATCATGAACACTAATAATATTCCGATCATTCCTAGTACGAACTGCAACTGAAGACCTGTAAAGAAACGAACGAAAATTAACGTGTATCGATCGCCATTTTTTACAGTCACAATATAGTGAAAATCCCGCTATTACATATATCATCACGTGGTTGAAATTTTCTGAATAGGCAATACATACCGCTAACCAATAATGCGACAGAAAATGTATGTCTTGGTTTTGGATTTTGAATGAGAATTGTAATGGCTCTTGTAGAAATGCAAGAAATAAAAACAGAGGGTGTAACATGCGCTTATATGGCTTCAGGAAACCTCATTCCTGAGTGACTGGCGTTGATCTCTTACTGAGTCAATTATGAACCCAATTCAGAAGCAGATGATACACTGAGATCAAGATGGCAAAAATCTGTTATTCCTGAAAGAGAAGCGAGGAAATCCGTACTGGTATCAACTGGTATCAGGTATCAACTAATTAATGATGATATAAACGGAGAAAATTTGCATCCCAGACAAATTCTTCTGAATTTAACTGCAGTGTCTACATCTCTAAATGAGATGATTGTGATAAGCACAATTTGCCTCAACAAAATAATCAGAATCCAACTGGTGTTGAAGATCTATGTAAGAAGTGTTGGGAGATTTTTTTTTGACGGTGAGCTCTTGGAATATCTTCACTAAAGATATTGTGAAATATGTCTTCCCCAGCGCAGAAGAATTAACCATCTACGGAATCAAATGTGAAAATTTCTAGATATTTCTATTTACAAATCACACTCTCTTTCACTAAAAAATAAATAAATTCCTGACCCTGGTTTAAGGTTGCAGGCCATCCCTGATATCTTTGTTTGCCATAGAAGAAAAATGGAAAGAATAGGGCCAGGACCTTCATTATAAGTACCACCCCAATATTTACCTACTGGGATTCAAGAAAACCGTGTAAAACCTCTGATTTTTGTTCGCGTGAGCGAGGCTCGAATTCACACCGCCTTCTCAATGCTTATTCGAAGTCAGTGATCGTAACCACTAGGCCAGGACATTTGCTCTATCAGAAGTATTGGTGCAGCTTAAAAGAATAAACTTCACAAAATTTGACCAATTACTAACAAATAAAAAAATGCTTAATAGTTATGAAACAGAGAACAAAAATCTAATCTCTACAACATTAGACATCATGCTTAAGTGAAACATGTTAATTAAGGATTTGTACGGTTTGTACTTTGTAGGATTTGTTTCACCAGGGATATTTGGATTTATTGTTAGCACAGAGGACTGATCGCTACCTTCCCAACCATTTCTTCTGAAGTAGTGACCAAACTTTGCAATTGCTAAGTCACGGATTCGATCCTGGCCATACTGAGGTTTTTCCTGTCACACCGGGATGGTACCTTCAAAAATTTTCTGGCCGACTTCCCCCATCCTGACTGAACCATAGGTCATGAATATTTACATTCAAAATCCAGAAAGAGTGTTCATAGAGGAACGTGATCCTTATAACTAAAGAAAGGCTATGTTGTAGGCGTAACTCAAAATAAAAACTGACTCGATCATTGCAAAAATATGACATTTGGAAGATCAAGATTTTCAGTAGCTAAGAATGCTGTCCTGGTGTGATCCCGGAAACTGGATTCCTGAAACTAAAATAACAAGTCACAAATGACTTCATATCTCGAAAAATAATAACATAAGAACTGTCGAGATACTAAATGACAATCGAAGTAGTTCCCAATACACCTATTTAAACTATGTTTATCAGTGTTGACAAATGAATATCTTAGAGGGGTATTCCTATGCCTGCCCTATCATACTCATTCCCTGACAATAAAATACATGTTGCGATACCTGTCTCCTCAATTACGTGGGGCGACTGAAAAGTTACCCATGAAGCATTTGTCGTAGCCCAATTTTATTTTTGCTAGTTATAGTACATATCTTTGCAAGGTTCTATACCAAATGTCTCGCCAGTATCTTTTTCTTTGTTTCGAGCACTGAGGACTGATGTGCAGAAGTTGATCATTGTCTAAAAAATGAATAAAGTTAGCAAACGTGCTGTTTATCCAATACCTGCTGAAAACAAACGCGAGAGACACGTCATATCTGTTGCAAACTTGACACTCCTTGAGGTAGATCCTTTGAAATTTCTCAAACGTTTTGTGATCATGGACGAAGCATGGTTTCACCACTTTCATCCAGTGTACAAGGTGCAATGTAAACAGTGGAAACACCTGCTCCCCCACCCCCCGAAAAGTCAAGTCAGTGCCATCTGCTGGCAAGGGTATGGTCTCTTTTAGTGGGATGCGAGGGGTGTCATCTTGGATGAATACCTCAAAGTGAAAAGTGCGTATTATGCTGCTCAACTGAAGCGTTTGTGTGAGGCCATCACAGCGAAACGTCCCTGAATGTTGAAGAAGCATGCTTTTTCCACAAAGACAACAAACCCGCGCACAAGTCTAGCATTCGAAGCTTCGAACTGCTTCAAAACCCTCCCTACTTGCCAGATTTGGCTCCCTCAGACTTCCATCTGTTCCCTAAGCTCAAGAAAATACCCTAGCTGGAACACACTTTCTATCAAATAATGACGTCACGGCTGTGGTGGCGGATTTTTTAACATGCATGATGAAACGTTCTACAAGGATAGAATAATGGAATTATGTTAATAAAAAATAGCCATGAACGATTGAGCTCCAGACAACCTTTCACTAATAGGCCGAGAATTTTTCAGTCACTCCTCGTATAAGCATTGCTCGAATGGATGTATCAGGTAGGGTAGCAACCTGTCCCGTATTTTAGATAAAATTTACGCGTCCCGTATTACCAGTGGTTGTCCCGTATTATAAGTAGTAAATTCACACAAACACTTTCAAACAAGTTAATTAGCCCGTAACTTGTTTGAAACTGATATATCTCCCGCCCCGCTGCAGCTGCGTTTGACCCCAGTTTGAACTCGTACAGCATACACGCCCTTATGCGCTCTGTGGAGGTCCCATGTTCACTCTGTCCTTCCGCACGTTCACGGTGTAACTGAACTGCCACAACCAGGTAATATGTTGGCTATACGCACACCGACAACTGACCATCGCCTGATCTCCACAAAAAGCGACAAAACTTTCTTGGTTCCCTTATATATATATATATATATATATAAAAAAAAGAGAGAGGAGGGAAAACATGCAGTCCCATTTTCCAAGAGGGGGTTACTAAATCAAACCAATCATACTAAATTATTCACATTAAGTTACTTCATAAACATCATAAAAAAAATGCCTTCCAAATAGGCTTCTTAGCTGCTATAAAAGTTCATATACCCTTGTCACTTCCATGAAAATAGTTTCAACTTCTGCCAAATAAAAATGTTCGGATTTTTTTTTATCTAATCTTAATCGAAACATCTTCTAGAGGGGAGAAATTTATCCCTGGCAGGGACGAAAAATAAGTTTGTCAGGTTGGGAAACTTATTTTCCAGAAGGGGAAATCCCGGGCATCCCCCCATCCCGTTAATTCGCACACTGGGTACAGAATGTTGAAAGGTATTAGGTCAGGGCCTACTTAGTAGATATTGTTCCGGCATTTTCCTCGTATGACCAAAGAAATACTTTAAAAAGCCAAGGAATAAGGATCAAAAGAAAACGGGCATTAAAAAAAAAACCAGCCCAACTGGGCCCAGGCGAGCTTTTTCGGTTTTTTTTTTCAATATTTGAGTGGGTTTAAAAATAAAATATGAATGCATGTAAATGTAAAGATGTGTACAGACCTCAGTAGTTCAGGTGATAACAGTACATCACTGATGTGGAGTTTTATTTTACTTATAGCGCGTTTAGTCATCTATGATTCAAGGCCGGGATAGTGTAGGGGAAAAGATACGTAAAAGAGTTGACCAGGCCTCTATTCAAGGATTACAATGATTTAACTTATAGTTAGTACTACTGTGTGATCAAAAAGGGACGCAACCCAAGTAATATTTGTTTTCTATTGTGTTCCAGGTGACTGGTGGTGATAGTTAAGGCAGGAAGCAATGTAGAGGTCCACAGCAGGATGGTACTGTATATTTCAATTTTATTATTTTCATAATTTTAGATGTTACAGTATGTTTAGTTTGTAAGATATTTTGGTTTAAATTGAGTTGTCTTTAAGACTCGTTTCTCGACGTCTAAAGTGTAATGGATCATGATTATATATTAAAATTATTCTCAGCTCCAAGGTAACAATTAAGTAAGTCAAAACAGAGCAGCACGAGACAGTGATGCTATTTATGTTCTCATAAGTACTTTCCTACGAAAGGAAGTCTTTCCGCAATAACCATGATTCGACCTTGGTTCATAAGAAATGTTAATATCTTCGTCTTTCTCCACCAGTGACATGCGTTGATCTGAAAAACTATTAGTGATGTGAATGTTAACACAAGAACCTTTCTAAGAAATGTTTTTTAAATTTTGTAAACAGTTTCACCTTGGACAGTTGCATTTTCTCCCACATGAAAGTTTCCAGTACTTCCTTCAATTAGTAAATGGATATAAAGATTACCTAAAAATTTCTCTTTAGGTTCACTCGCTCGACCACCGTCACTGAGGATTCGACTTGGCTCCAGTAGAAGTCTGTACTCTGGTCCTAGCCATATTGCTACATTAAGATTCGGCAAACAATTATCTTCGAAAACTGAAACTACTTTACAGAAATTTGTATATTTGGTACAAACACATTTCCAGCTCTTGATTACGAAGTGCAAATCATTCGACAGATCAACACAACAGAAAACATCTTAAATACGAAAGGTATGTTGCTCTCTCTAGAAATATGTCGTTTGGTGTATAAATTTAGATTGGTGTGATTTTGGTTATTGGAACTCTCTTTCAAATTAGATTGTATTCTTTTGCTATTCAATATTTCAATGTATATAAATTTGTAAGTAAATTCTCATTTTGAATCATGATCCAGAATTCCGACGTCGACGAGATGTGTTGATATCTCCTTGTGATTCCTTGTTTTGTTTTAATAATTCTTCTTTATTTTGATTTATAATCTGAGCTACGACATCCAATAAATGTCAAAATTAAATGACTATTTGTGTTTGCTCTACTAAAAGCCCAGTTTGTTAAGAAAAGCCCTATCTTCTAGGTACCTTCCCGACGATCCAGTCATTTATCATGGTGTTCGGCACCATAACTATCGTGTATCGACCAACAGGTCAGTCATTTATCAATGGTGTACTCACTTGAGGAATGGATTTTCATTTTGGAACAGTACATACGGAGTTTTAGTTACGGAACCACCGCGGCATGCATCGCAGAGGCGTATCCTCAAAAGACACCCGAATAAATCAACAATTAAACATCTGTATGATAAGCTGAAGAGAACAGGGAGTGTGGTTGATGCACCCCGAAGTGGTAGACCGAAAGTTCTCACAGAAGACAACGTAATGGATATCAGTGCAGCAATGACCATAAGTCCGCATAAGTGCACAGGTTATCCGGCCAGTGTAGTGTGTCTTATGGTACATCACATACCGCTGTACGAAAAGCGTTGAAAATGTTTCCGTACAAAATAAGAGTTTTGCAGGAGTTAATGGATGGTGCTTTAGTGAATCGTGTAACGTACTGTCGTTGGTTTTTGGAACACGTAACGCCGGGTACGTGAATTCACAAAATGTCCGTTATTGGTCGACTGACAATCTTCATGCACTGCATGAGCCTCCCCTTCACGCCCAAAAGCTCGGCGTGTGCTGTGCCATGTCTCGAAAGAGAATTTTTATTATCTTTTTCGAAACAGCAATAAACAGTGAACGTTATTTTCGGCTGGTCACGCAATTCTTTGACTCTCTGACTGACGAGGAAAAGGAAAGAACATGGTTCCAGCAGGACAGCGCAACAGCCCATACCTCTCGTGTGAGCATGGACTATCTTGAATCTGTGTTACCTGGGTGCATCATTACGAAGCAACTATGGCTGCACTGGTCTCCAGATCTCACTCCGCCGGACATTTTCCTCTGGGGGAGTGCTGAAGTCTGCCGCCTACGTAAAGCATCCATGCACCTTGGATGAAGACGAATATTAAACGTACTGTGGACAACATTTCATATCATACACTACAGAGGGTCTTCAGGAACATGATCAAAAGATAAGATAAAATGAATTGTATGGGCGGTAAACATGATCAAATGGGTGCACATGTGTGAGGAAGTGAATGGTGACCATTACCAATATATTGTATAGTACCTCCATGGGTTGTTTGACTTTGACTAACCTGTATTTTTCGCTCTGTAATGAATGAAGTAACTATTTCTATGGCCTCGTGCGAAAGGCCACTGACTACGAATAGTTATCCTGTTTATATGGCAATCCCAGCTAGTTTCCAAGAGATTTTCTTAATTCTAATATGTCGAATACCAGGAAGATGTTTACAAGGAGATTTTGGCAACTATCAGCTTATCCCATCAGTAATGTCGTGTATGTGATGCCCGCTGCAATGACGTCACCTGACGAGCGAATAGTGAAGTAGACGGCACGTGCCACAGCTGAGTCATACAAAGCACTTAATTATGCACTAGTATGTAGAAGAAAGACAGTCTACTCCACGTTTTGGAAGTGTGGCTTGTGTTTGATCATGCCAGTGACGTCAGAATTTCACCAAGGACATCAAGCCAGCGCAGCGGCAAG
>JAGDQP010016186.1:0-23492 GCA_022664845.1 Lepisma saccharinum | reverse complement strand
AGTGAACGTTATTTTCGGCTGGTCACGCAATTCTTTGACTCTCTGACTGACGAGGAAAAGGAAAGAACATGGTTCCAGCAGGACAGCGCAACAGCCCATACCTCTCGTGTGAGCATGGACTATCTTGAATCTGTGTTACCTGGGTGCATCATTACGAAGCAACTATGGCTGCACTGGTCTCCAGATCTCACTCCGCCGGACATTTTCCTCTGGGGGAGTGCTGAAGTCTGCCGCCTACGTAAAGCATCCATGCACCTTGGATGAAGACGAATATTAAACGTACTGTGGACAACATTTCATATCATACACTACAGAGGGTCTTCAGGAACATGATCAAAAGATAAGATAAAATGAATTGTATGGGCGGTAAACATGATCAAATGGGTGCACATGTGTGAGGAAGTGAATGGTGACCATTACCAATATATTGTATAGTACCTCCATGGGTTGTTTGACTTTGACTAACCTGTATTTTTCGCTCTGTAATGAATGAAGTAACTATTTCTATGGCCTCGTGCGAAAGGCCACTGACTACGAATAGTTATCCTGTTTATATGGCAATCCCAGCTAGTTTCCAAGAGATTTTCTTAATTCTAATATGTCGAATACCAGGAAGATGTTTACAAGGAGATTTTGGCAACTATCAGCTTATCCCATCAGTAATGTCGTGTATGTGATGCCCCCTGCAATGACGTCACCTGACGAGCGAATAGTGAAGTAGACGGCACGTGCCACAGCTGAGTCATACAAAGCACTTAATTATGTACTAGTGTGTAGAAGAAAGACAGTCTACTCCACGTTTTGGAAGTGTGGCTTGTGTTTGATCATGCCAGTGACGTCAGAATTTCACCAAGGACATCAAGCCAGCGCAGCGGCAAGGAACATCAATGCCATATACAGTCAGAGAGCTGTGGATGTTCGAAAGTGCCAGAGGTGGTTCCAGAGATTTTGGTCTGGGGACACTAGCCTCAGCGGTAAGCCACGAGAAGATGGACAACGATGGCCTGCGAGCAGCGGTGAGACAAATCCAATGCAAACTGTTGAAGAACTGTTCAACGAACTCCATGTCACTCATTCGACCGTTGATCGTCATCTGCAGGACCTTGGGTACGTGCAAAACTCGGAAAATTGGTACCCCATGCGTTAACGCCTCAACAGAAGCAGCACCGAGTTGACATATGCAGTTTCCTCCTCACCCGTCAAAGACGTGAGCCATTTCTGGACAGAATGGTGACAGGGGATGAAAAGTGGGTCCTCTACCATAACATTACAGGCAAACGGCAGTGGATACCTAAAGGTAGAACCTACGTACTGCATTGTTGTATAAATGTCCTGATCTGGTTAATCGCAACGGTGTGCTCATCCACGGTAATAACGCGCGTCTACAAACGGCAAGAAAGACCTGTGCTAATATCGAGGAATGTGGTTGGAGTAATTCCCCGACCCGGCGTTTTCACCAGGTCTTGTACCAACAAACCATTGTCTTTTTCACAGCCTCCAAAACCATCTTTCCGGGAAACAATGCCAAATGAGGATGACGTGCGACGAAGAGTGACCCAGTTTTTTGCCTCCAATACCAGTGACGTCAGTTCTTTACCTCCAATACCGGTGACTCCTTTCAGCGGGAAATTTAACAACTGGCTGACAGGTGACAGACTGATGTGGAGTCGGACGTAGACTATTTCCAGGAAAGTTATTGTTATTTTCCTCGCGGTGCAAAAATACGACATTGCTTATTGGATAAACTGATACTTTACCCCCCTTCCCCCGCAAGATGTGTTTATTGATTCATATCGTTCATTCATTTACGACTGACTTAGGTAACATATACCTATATAACCCATACATTTAAATAACAGGAAAATATAACTGAAACCATACCTTTTTTTTACTTTTAAGTACGGCGTAAATGTTCAAACAACTATTTTCACTGCACTCCATCAGCAGCAACATGAAGCTTGTAATGCCTTAACAGAACATGTTTGTGAGCGAATGATTTGCTGCAAAATCTGCAAGAAAATGGTTTTACACCTTTATGAATCTTTGTGTGCGTGTGAAGATTTCCTTTTTGAGAAAAAGCTTTATTGCACCAGCTGCAGACGAAAGGTCTTTCTCCACTATGTACCCTCAAATGTATTGAAAGAGAAGATCTATTAGCGAAGAGCTTTTGACATACTTCACATTCATAACTTCCACTTGTTCCTCCTGTGGCTTGACTAGGGACTCCATTAGAATTTATCGTGCTATCTATCGAACTTTCTGCATTGCTATTTTGGTTAGGACATTTTGATCTGAATTGCCCTGCCAGCATTCTACTACTCTCTTCTCTCTGTGTTCTATTCGATGTGTCTGGTACCTTTGATTGCATATATCCGGTTGAATTTCTGCACATGCGTGGCAAACTCATTCCCAACGCAGTGGACCAAGTTGTGCTGAAAGAGAATGAAATAAAATGTCTACTTGTATCATTCGATACATATTTGCTACACATTACAATACACAACATAATATAAGTACCCAAAAGGCAGACTTTCTCTGATTAACATCTGACACATTCCGTTACACTATTCCCTCCTTCAGCACATATGCACCCCCATTTTTAATATATTAGTACAGTTACGTTCTGCCAGGCCAGTATATAGTACAGTGGCTTAAATTACTGCCTACGAATGGGCTATGAGGCTCAAGTAGATTAAAGTCTCGCTCTTCTAGTTCTGATCATTTAAAGTTCTACCAGGCCTGACATTGAATTATTAACGTTCTAATCGAGCTGGAGAGTTGCTAACGATTGGATCTTCAACTTTTTGTAAAAAGGGCTCTGAACCCCTCTGTTCAATGGACCTTCACGAGATTTGAACCTGATGTCCCCACAGAAAGAAAAAATGCTAATCTTGTGATTAGCCGGGGGTCTACTTTTACCAGGTTACTGCCGGGATCGCACCTATTATAAGAGTCCTAGGTCGATTTTCAACCACCTATTCGGCCAGAAATTTACACTCGCCGGAGTGCATCATGAAACTTGCAAAAGATTAGTCAATACAACCAATAACGTAATATTTTTAAAATAAAAATTACTCATTGCAGCTGCTATATAGGTATATGAAGACTAGGGGGTTTCTAGCTGCTTTAGAAAGACCCAGAGAATAAACGTTCGCAGCAAACTGAACACTTCTCTGCAGATTTACATTTTACATGCGTCTTGGAAGCTGGGATTTGGAAAGCGTAATTCCAACTCTCGTCTTGTGTTCCGAACAAGCTTTGCAACACAGAATGCACTAACTGAACGATGTTCGATTCCTATTCCGTGCTCCTCTCTATTTCAGTATAATAAAACTGGAATGTGAACAACATCGCTGCCTACCAATCTTTAGAAAGAGCAAGAAGATACCAGTAATGAAGATAAACTGTGTTGTATCTGAACACCACTGCACACGCTATACTTTTTAACTCTCGAGTTCGTTTTTAAATACTTATTTCCTTGCTGAAACGGACATCCATTTTCAACTTTTGTGTTACTATACATACACGATTTTGTACCTGCCGCAATGGCAAAGATGATTCAAGGTGAATAGTAAAATGTTAGTCAAAGCCATCATATGAAACATTCTATCACGTTCTGGAACACTATTTCTGGTTATTGAAATCAATTACATGAATTTTAAATAGTGTTTCTACATTCTTCATGTTGGGCGCTGAATTCAAGAATGCCTGATTATTTCTCGTAGTAATGAGTATTGTGCTTGCTGCAACCACTCTATATAACTGAGAAATATACAGCCTGTTTACGAACTACACCGACAAACTTCAGGAGGTGCTTCTTCATATCAAAACAAGACGAAAGTTCCTCTGACATATTTTCGAAGTGTCCAGTTTCGGAGCTACAGGCTGCCGAAAGCGTTGGGAAATAAACTTTAGAGCTTCATATTACTAACACGACGAACATTAGAGCTTATGTGGCATGGTACCGTTAAAGACTAAATCTGCATTATCCAAAAATGCATTTCATAATTCACGATGGACGCACAAGGGATTTCCCAAAGGAAGTAGGGGATTCCTAGAAATTCTTTGATAGATATGAGTCGAAATGACTATGAATGGAACGGCTTTCCGCAAGGAAATAATAATTCGTTCGCGCCAAGTCGATATCTTAAATAGATTCCATATACCGAAGGATTTTACAAAAAAAAAGGTGGTTACATAACAAACAGGAAAAACAATAGCTCATTTTGATCTACCTCTATTTCTAAAATATACCGTAATCTCCTACTTCCTTTGGGGAATGCCTTGCGTGCCTATTGCGGAATTCTGAAATATGCCTTTTTAAATAGTGCAGGTTAAAGTCTTTGACGGTACAATACCGCATCAACCCTACTGTTCATGGGGTTAGAAATACGATGCACTAAAGTTCATTTTCCCACGCTTTCGGCAGCCTGTAGCACCTAACCTGTAGACATTTCGAAAATTTGTCAGAAGAACTTTCGTCTTGTTTTGATGTGAGGAATCACCTCGGTGTAGTTCATAAACACGTTGTGTATATATAATGCTTAATAATATAGGAATAATTATGCGTGTACGACTTTTGTGCATCTCACAGTACTAGTTGTAAACGGAAATGTGTTTACGACTGAAGGTTCCCAGAGTTATTATATTTATGGCACTTTAAAAAATGCCAACGTAACTCTAGATCGGACTTATACGTCGCTCCCATGGGCCAGAAAAGATACTCATATGTTGGATATGTTTTGGTTAACTCTGTTCGCTCAATATCCTAACCTAATCAACGCAGACACATTCTAACATTTTATATACCGTAATAGTAATCAAGCATACTTTCAAGGTTCATTACAATACAAAAATAATCAATAGGAAATTATACCGACAATGGATTAGAGAAAGAAAATGAAAAACGACAAGCATTACTATCGAGATACCTTTTCTAATCAAGATTGTTTCCATCGTCCTAGGTCAAAACTGCCTAAAGGGCGTAAATAATACTAAATTTATTGTGCTTCCAACACATGCAGTTGCAAAACGCAAATGAGGCGTGCCGGTTCCACATACTCAATGCCCCTTACTCGCCATTAGTTCTTTCTGGTAATATATCAACCTTTTCTTTTTCTTAATAGCAGGGAAAAAAATATGATTCGATGCAATGGCGTCTCCAATGGTTTGCACAGAGAGATTAACTATTATTTATAGGCCTAATTAATCGTCAAAATCGTTTTGCTAACTTCTTCGAAGGATATGAAATTGAATAAACAACTTATATATCTGTCCAACATGTGATGGTACTGCGTCGGATCACTCAAAGGAGCAGAAAAATGTCACACGGTGCATAACTTTAAGCGTAGTCGTAGCAGAGTAACGTAAGTACTTGTCTGTACGGATATTATGAATATCTCGCTGCACATGTACGCGTGTCTAATTCTGACCGTACGAAGATACGCAGTGACCGTTCAAAATTATCCTGCTTCGGAACATTGCACAGACAGAACTGAGTGGTGTGAGTCGTTTCCTGAGAGCCAAAAATGTGTCGTCTACCCACTCACAGAGAAGTACTCGAAGGGTATGATGATGAGTCAAGGCAACACGTAACGAAATGGTGACTGGCGTCCGACGCAGAATTGTATCCAGCAACACAAGAATAGACCAGTAAGAGCCAACGCACTTATATTTTGGAAACGTTCACCATATCGTGGCATACATCTGGCAAAATCGGAAAGTGTGTGCAAATTGGTGCCACGTGCACTAACCGAAGGGAACAAGACTACAAGGATGATGACTGACATCTTTGTCCTGCAGTGTACACGCGTAAAGCATCCGGTTTCCTCAATCAAATTGTGACAGGGGATGAGACATTCTTGCATTTGCTTTTGCCCAGCTGAAAACAAGCATTCATAGAATTGAAACACGTCCGCACGCCCTAAAAAGTTCAGCGATCCATCATCACCCAAAGTTCTGGCCTAGAAGTAGAGTCTTCTAGGACTCATCTGACGTTTTACTGGCGAAATCCCTGAATATGGCGCACTGTCAATGCCGATACTACTGCCGGACCATGCAGTACTTACAAGAGGCCATCCCACAGAAATTGCTAGGCCTTCCACGAAGTGGTGCAATCCCGTTCCAAGGTACTGTACGTCCTCATATCAAACCGTTGACCGCGATATTTTCGCTCGAAAACTGTGGACCCCTCTATAGTTGATGCTTTTCCTGTCGTAAAGCGACACATGTCCAGACAATTTGAGAGCAATGGCAATGTAAAAACTGCTGCGTGAAGATGGCTTCGGAATCTTGACACCAATTTATTTTCGATATCAACAACTGCGCCTCCCGTTGTGATAAGTGCTTGGACAGGGTGATTATGCACACCAGTAGGGCTATGTACCAACTTTCACCCCACACAAGCATTTCCCGACTGTGAACAGTGCCGTGTCATTTAAAAGCCATTTAACCTTCTTTTCTGATTTCCCCTCATAGTGTCCTAATTAGGTACAGTTCCTCAGACTGAATAACCTTATTCGTTACATCCTTGAAACAAACATACAAGAAGAGTTCACCAGTCTTCTAAAACAGCAATTACTATTAAAACTTCTCAGAACGCGATCAAAGATCTTCCATTACTACTACTACTACTTGCTTCAAGACCAAATCAAATTATTGGGACAAACAATCAAATAGGCTAAGTAAAAATACAGAAAACTTAGAAACAACAATTTCCTTGTAGATTTCGGCTAGTCGTAATCAACTTGTTCAAACCTTATTATACTGATACATGAACACTAGATCGAAACAAAAGGTTCTTCTGTAGAGGGCACTACCGAAACGTCTTCTTTCAGTTAAAATTTGTAGGGCTTTGTTTTGTAAGATATATTTTTAACACGACTTTATAACTTGATGTTATATTATCGTCTCCTACTGATATACATCCAGCGGTTGAAACACAGATATGGGGATAAGTAAAAACATACCAATTTTTAAAATACAAGCTTCTACAAGTTGTGCATTCTACATAATCTACGAGTTCTCTCACATGGTCCCTCGGTTGTCATGCCTAAACTGTAAGTGCTTTAGTTATTTATCTTACTGATGGACTGAATAGGCATCTACGGCATCAGCCCGTCACAATTCTGAGAAAAGACATCCTGGGCTAGCACTCTTCCGGTGAAAGAAAATGGTAAAGGTAGCAATCTGGACCTTTGTCTTGGTCACATCTCCGTGAAATTAAAAAAAAAAAACCTGGGAAATCCGTCAACAGACCGGTAGCACTCTCCTCCCATTGTCAATCCAAAGTTCGCGACATTAGCCTCTCAACCACAGAGACCGCGTCAATGATCACATCTTAACCAGCCGGTACACAGTTAGTAAATAAAAAATGTTGGCTTGAATTATTATTCTTGGGATCTTAACATGAACAAATGGAACATATTTATAATTGTAAAGCTTTTGCAAATCTAACATAATGTTAGGCACATCATCACACTCTGGATATAAGCTAGAAAGTAGATTTTTGTTACTTCAAATTTCTTTCAACTAATATATTTCTGCAGAGTGGACTTACACCATAGTTATAAAACTGTCCACTAGAGGCACTGCAGGCGCCACGGTCTACGTGGTTTTAACTCTCAATGCGGCGCCAGTTGAACATTCATTTGTTTTCCCACTTGTATGGCAAAACACAGCCGTCTACTGCTTGCAATTGTATTTACCACGATCTTCGTATGTAGGAATACAAGTCGAAAGTTGCGTTAGAGCCCGCCTTAAGTAAGTTCAACACATAAGAATCATACATTCCCTAATTAAATTAAAGCAACAAAAAGGTTTAATGTAAAAATCACTGGAATAAAATGTTCTTGATAAATACTATTTTTGTTCTGAAAGATTTTTTAATATAAAACAATAGGATGTTGATACTCACAGCCACATAACTTTTGTTTAAAATACATTTTACAACATTAGGGATACACTTCAAGTGACATGAATATTACAGACACAAACTCTAAGATATACAACCAACGATTTACTTGCATAAATTTAAAATACATAATTTTGCATCTCTGTCTCGCCTCTGTAATAAGTACAAAGTCAAGTTAGTGGTCACGGAATATTTTTATAGCTCGATTGCTCTAACATTAGCTGTTTACACACGCTTCTCGTTCTCGGCAGTATAATGCATTCTGAGGGACACATAGCTCTTTACAATAAGCTTAAAAAAAAGTATGTACATGATTCTCAGGAAACTCACATTCTGAGGGACACATAGCTCTTTACAATAAGCTTAATCAAAGTATGTACATGATTCTCAGGAAACTCACTTTCAAAGACATGATTACGTAGATAAAAAAAGAACTACTAATATTCTCCAAAACATTAATGTGAATTTTCAGATTCAAATTGTTGATGAGAAGAGGTTTATTTTCAGTTCCTAATATACCTCTGATGTATTCTTCAGTTAGTACACACACGCATCATCATCTGCAGGAAAGATTAGTCCACCTCTTTGTTTCCGGTTTATGAGACAAGTTTCTCAATTGCACGTCTCTTGCCTCAAGAACAAACCAACAAATGGAACATTTTAACTTCTTTAAGAGTAGTGTAAACTACAAAACCTGATGTATACGTAATTATTTCTTTCGAAATTTCAGAGACAGTGATGCAATCGACATTTCATCAGAACATTCCTCAACTGTATTACTGACCGCTACATTTTCTAATGCCTCATACAAATCAACCGGACTGATCAATAATGTTGTCATATCTTGTGAAATGCAGTTCCCAGTACCTTTTATATTTATGCTGTTTTGAATTAATAGATTTTTGTAAACAGCTTGAAACTGTACACAAGATGGATTTTTATTCCATCCACCCCTAACGTGTATAAAACTACATTAAAAAATCCAAGTGGTCCTGGGTCATTTTGTATAATTGCAGATACTGAATTATGTTGTTAGAAATTAAAATGTCATACAATTAATTAATGGCTACTACATTATAAAGAAATCCTATCAAACCTGCTTTTTCTGTTTGTATCAATATTTTTTTTTTTTTTTTGGAATACTATCGCGTAAATCACTAATATAATTAGATCAGTTTCAAAGAAATAGCCTCAAACAAAATTTATTTCACTCAGGGCTGCTTTGTTTCCCTTAAAAAAGGGGGGAGGGTGGTTAAGAATGAAACAATGTGTCAAAAAATAACAGAACCTAGCAGTTGCTGCTGCAGAGTCTTGGAAATCATCATGTTTCATATCAAACTCAAGTATTGTCCGAGGATCACCAACAGAAGTACTTAAAGCGTTGAGCTGCTAACTTCACCTTCATCTTTTGGATATACAATAATAAGTGCTTGCTGTTTAATTTATTTGCCAACTTTAAGCCCTCCAGCTCCTGAAGCGAATTCAATTTTACGAAATAACCCCACTTAACTATACTACCATCATTTCCCTCTTATCTCCTAGAAGGTTTCTAACTAATTTTAACATGTGACAACAATCTTGAATAACAAACACTTTTTTTTTACTTTGATTACAAGGATGCAGAAACGACTATTTAGTGTCAGCTGCAGAAATCACTGCACCTAAGTTCTTAGCTGCAGTTATATTAAGTGGAGTACCATCTAAAGTAACAGAGACGATCTCAAATCTAATGTCATTAACAATTGTAAGAAGTTGCAAAATTAAACCTTTTCACCCACTGAGGAACCATAAGTAAAAACAATAACTTACTGGCACATTCCAGGAAACATTTAACCCTACTACTATAAAACTAAGTGCTTTTTTTTTTTTGCCATAGATAAATTGTCTCCTGCGATTCCTATTCCATAGTCAACCAACAAAATTTGATCTTACTCCAATCCATTTTCTTTCTAATCGCAATTTCATAAATTAAACAACCATAAATTTCGCCTTCTTCTTCAATAACTTTATTTTCAATTGCTTTTATAGCTTCTGCCGTAAAACCAGGTTTTTCCTCTACAGACTTACACCACTGTGCCAATGTGTTAAGATGAGGAAAGCACAAACTTAAACTCTCCCTAACAAAGTCTTGGGAGTCGTAGAAAGGTAAAGTCAAGGCAAATGACTTAAAAATACTTTCATTATTTTTCCCTTTACAGTCGCTTGCCTTTCTTTTAATTAATGACTCAAAAATGTCTGGAAAATGTTTACTTCCTTTCTTAAATCTCTCTCTACAATCGTAAGCTGTAGAAGAGATCGACAGAGTCTTCCCAAATACAAACAACTATTAACAAAATGCCAAACAACTGACAGTAAGTGTTGGTTTGCCATACAAACGTACTCACGCCCAACTTACACAATTGGCGACGATGTAAAGTATGACCTCTTTCTCTTGAAATTTACTCACGGAAGGGGGTCGTGCAATAAATCATTCTGGGCTACAATTTTACGAGAAATACGCTTGTGAAGTCAGTTTTGTCGTAAATGTATTATTGTGAGAGATAAGGGTATATGTCACTTCTTTGCGGGTAATGATGCAATAACCTGAAAACACCCATTTCGTTTTGAAATAACGAAAGAAATAAAATCCAAATGCATACAAATTGTTGCTGGGTATAGTGCCCTATCGATATGTATTTGTACCCCTTTCCCATTTAAGAAAATTAATCGAAATTCAATATGGCGGCCATGAAGAACATACCTTCCAACAGGTAGTACCTTCCACGAAGTATTTGTCTTCCATTTCTTTCAGTAATTGAAGAACGAAAGAGTATTTCAACACTTTTTAATCACTCAGTACTTTACGAACATAAGGGTATTTCCACGCTTTTTAATCACAGACACAATTTGACTTTTATATCATCGATATCTCCCAAGGTAATTGCGCTCGAGTGGCCAAAATTTGCATGCGTACATACTTTTGACATTCTAAACATGGCGAAAGAAAAAAGATATAATTCTTTTCTACCCCACCAGCATGTTTGATTGTGAGGAAATACGGTTGATTTTCTTTGTTAATCACTTGTCAGTTCAGCGCTAATCACCTGAAAAAAAAAAAGTTTCTGAATACGGCTGAGAATGTTTAAAAAATCCGTCACCTAGAGCAATGATTTTAAACACGAATGCCTATTGGAACATTCTGAAAAGCAGTGCTGGAAATAGAAATATTTTACTGGAGAACGGAGAAAAATTTTCCTCATGGAAGCTTCGGATTAAAAAAAAAAGTACTGTTAGAACTTAATGATCAAAATGAAACATCGTTAACATTTTTTATTTGTTCTGTATTCGTTCAAAGAAGCAAGAAGGGAAGATTTCCTGTCAATTTCTTGCACAAGTATATATTTGGTGGTGGTGGTGGGGGCGGTGAGATGAGTGATTGTTTTGCATTATTTACCTCCGGAACGATTCAGGGCTGGAGGTTCTTTGACCTCTCCGTACTAATGAGTCAATGGAATAGAAGTTTCTAACCAATGTCGACTAATCATTCTTAAACTCTCACTTATTCGTCTACTGTACGTGGAGTAACTACAGTAGTTTGCTATATTTCTTTGTGTTTTAAGCTTTCAAAGAATTTCAACAAGCTGTAATAAAGGGCCATTTAGCCTCCCATCGGAAACATAATCAGTGACTGTTTGACGTAATGGGATTGTTATAACAGTAATAATCTTTTCAGCCCCTTAACAATTGAGCTATTAAATCTTTTGATATTATTCCATGCTGATCTTTTTAGGGGATTCCACAAGGTTTTGATACAGGTCAAAATTCACGGCTCTAGGAAATGAAGGTTTTCAATTACAAATTATATATATATATATATAAAACCGTATTTTTGCCGCGTATTAAAATAGTCATCCATATCTTCTTTACTATTCCAGTTACTTTTCTTCACTGTTTTTTGTTCATACGAATAAATAAAACAAATGCGAATCTGAGACAGGATCAACAAACTTTTACAGCAACATCTTATTTCCTCCACTGTGATTTCAAATGCCTTCGACGATGACTTTGCATAACATGTTTGTAGGCGAAATCCTGGTGGCATTCGGGACATCTAAAGGGCTTCAGACCCAGATGAATTCTCATGTGGGTGGCAAGAGACCCACTCTGAGTAAACGCTTTCTTACATACGGAACAAATGTAAGGACGGTCCCCACTGTGAACACGCATATGGACTATTAGTTTAGTATTAGACACAAAATCCTTATTGCACTGGTTACATACATGGCGAGTTCTAGTAACAGCTCTATACGAACAGCTAGGTGGCACGTTTCGCTCGTCAATTTGAATTCTTGTATTGGTTTCACTACTGACAAAATTCGTTGTTTGACTTTGCAAATTACGAGATTTGAAGGATGTTGTTATTCTTGGATTCGGAGGCAACGAACTGTATCTTGATGATATTTTCTTAGCCCCCAACACTTGACAATTTTGTGCAGTTCCGATTGGAACAAACTGAGTGTCTGCAAATGTTTCCAATAAGTGTTCTCCTCTTGTATTCACAGACAACCTGTAAATAAAACAAATTTCTTCCTTATACTACATATTAGGTTACTTATATTCTGTTTCTAAATAAAATTTTCTCTGAAAAGATTTTAATTTTTAGAGAGTGTGTGAATTAACTCTTTCACTAATTTATACACAGAAAGGACAAAGTATTGCATAATCTATCTGAAAAGCTCACTTATCAATTTCCTGTCCTTATTTTACAATATGAACGAAAAAAAAAAAAAGAAAGAAAACAGCTCTAACTGTATATTTTTTTAAGGGTCAAGAATGTAACATGCTTAGATCACAATATTGTTGCAAATACACAATTTAAGACACGACATTATACCGATTTCATCTGAACAGAAATACCAAATGTTTGTATTTAAAAATTACTACATAGAAGTGTCGCAAGGACTTTGTACCTGGAGGATACTACCATCCTTATATCTATCACGTGAAGACATGTATGCAATCGAATAACTTCCAATAAGAAATGCTACTTGAATACACAGATATTGGTCAATTGAACAACGCACTGGACAAGAATTTGGATCTATGAGAATCATCTAAGTTAACAGCCGACTATTGAATGACATTATTGTGGTCTGCACGGTAAAGGAAAGGGCACATTTCTTACCATACATGTTAAAGAATGTGCACCGTACGAGGTGTGTGGCAAGAAGACGTAGCTCCAATTGTAAACCAAATCACTCAGGAAATCGAACATATCAGTGTTTAAACAGAGGAAAATACTTTAATATGTAAAACAAACATACACGTACAATTAGGGGGAGGACTGGCTGGACTAACCACTTAAAAGAACTTTTTAAGAGCATAGTTCACTGACATTTTCCGCTTTAACATACAGTACTTTCCAACTTCATAAAGTTCTGTTCCCTAGCGTCTGTTTACACTACAAGGCAGCTGAAGCAAGCTAGTTCCGTGAGCTATTATTATTCCAGGCTGCGATCAACAGACACATAGTTACACTATTTTATTGAGTTTGTGAAACCATAAAAGTTTGTAGTTATATTAACTAGCCCTACGGATGAACATAATGTTTCAATGATCAAGATGAATCATTAAATGGCTCTCAATGCAGTTTAAAAAGAAAGATTCTAGAGTATCTTCTCCATGATTTGATGTTAATTTTCTGTTTTCGTTAATGGACATTCACACGTTCTCTGCGATTTGCGTTACCATTTAGCAATAACGTATTATCCCATCACAAATACCCATAATTCTCTTTAGTTTCACTGGACGAATACCGGGATGGTACCTCAACTAAGATATCGGTTGCCAGCTTCTCCATCCCTTCCTCGGGAATAATGATAATCATCCATCAAACGTGATGGTTTGAGGCAAACAAGACCAAGATCATGGAAGAAAATTAACCTTCAACGGTCACAACAAACTCCACAGGAAAAATATTTTTGTATAGCTTCTGTATTTATCTAGTAGTGGAATTATTCTATCTCTAAATTCAGTTCAAGTCCGACCGTAATGATCGCTGGAAGCAATGTAAATAAATGGGACTCAACTATAGCAATGTTGGCTTTGCTCTGGTTTGGGACTTGCTCTGGTTTTTGAGTTCATTCGCGTCCTAATTTTGGGGATATACGCATCAAACCTTAGGTTGGGGTGAAGTATACCCCCACGTGTACTTTGTATATGCAAAACAAAAAGCGTACGTTTCCTTCCTACTTTTACTGAATATCGTGCAAGTAGAATAAGTTGGTGGCTGTCGATTAACGAAAGTGGATCTGAGCAATCAGAAGATCGAGGATTTTTTGCTAGGATTTGCACCTAGCGACAATGATGACGATGGAAGTTTGCTACGTGATGACGATTCTATAAGTGATACCGATTACGCCAAAGAACAATGAAATAATGGTGATGAAATTAGTGTTTGTAAATATAATGTGGTAGCAAGACTAAAAAGTGAAGCTGTCTTACGAGGGTAAAGAGATATCATTAGAATTATGTAGCATTATAAGGAAGAGAACAGTCACCAGCCCGAAACCTTGCTAGGCGGTTTCTGGTGCTGATTTTCCTGCCAGAAATGTGATTCTTTAGATTTGTGGAATCTTCTTGTTAGTAAACACATTTTAGGAGAAATTGCAATGAGAATAAGCGAAGAAAAGCCAGAAAATTACGAGGAAAATTAAGATTTTAAGAAAAGCATCCAACCACTCAAACATACCACAAGGCAGTTAATGAAGAAGATATTTTAGGTTCCTGTTTATTATTCCTGGAGATTTGGTAAGAAATCGCAGACTAAGATATTGTAAAGAGAGAGAAAAGTTTTATTGTAAAGGAGGAGAGTGTAGCAGAAAGACAGAATGTGAATCATTCTGATTAAGAAATAATTAGTTATGTTTTAAAGATATACCAGATCCTATTAAATGAAAGGATTGTTCAAATTTTACTTTTTTTTTGTCACGGTGTAAGACTGGCAAGAATATCTTTCCATTTCTCTATATTTTCTACAGAACATATATTATTTCAACATCTAATAACTTTTTTAATTTTCAAAAAATTTGGACTTGTTAGTTTTATATGTTATTCTTATTAGGCTTTTAATGAACTAAAATATATATACTAATGCACAAGATAAATATATTTGTTAACTTTAAGATATTTTGACAATATCCTTGATCACGAATGCAGGCAGACCTTAAATGGGATCACATTATTATAAAATTGTATAATTAATCATTAGAGTGGGGGTTTATTAAATACGAGTGTAACTAGGAAAGTTTTGAGATGTGGCCAACTGGAAGGTAGGAAGTGATTTTTTTTTTTCGTCGTAAGGAACACCCCTCCGTTGTAAGTGGACTCAACCAGTTTCACAAGAATCACGCCACTTGTTAGGAAGAACAGGGTTGCCAAGTGGCTGTGCTCCTTGTACTCACTGACAGCATCTTCAGGGGAAGGAAATCGACGTCCACGAAGTTTCTCCTTCACCGTAGGGAACAAAAAAAAGTCATACGGTGCCAGATCAGCACTATAGGGTGGATGGGTAAGTTTAACAGGACTGTCCTCAATGAATTCAATTCTGAGGTTCGCTGAATGTGCAGAGGCATTGTCGTGGTGAATCATGATTACCCGCAAGCCAGTTCTCGGTCGTCTCTTCTGGATTTTCTGGAACACTTCTGGAAGACAAACACCTGTGTACCATCTCGCTTTAACAGTTCGTTGATTTTCCAAAGGAATCGTGGCCACATGTCCACTTCGTGAGAAAAATGTTGCCATATTTTTCTTGCCAACACTTCTTGACTTTCATGGGTGCTGCTTCGCCAGGAAACAACCAGATTGGCGCTTTGTCTCGGGATCAAATTGGTATATCCACATTTCGTCACTACTATGTCTGACACCCTCCTAGAGTCACCACTGTTAAATTTATGGAGCATGTCTTGGCACCATTCCACACGAGTCTGGTTCTGGGCATCTGTTAAGTTCTGGGGCACCCAACGTGACGAAATCTTCCTCACACGCAGTTGTTTGTGAAGAATGTTTGAAACGCTCGGCGAACTAATCCCAAGGGCACACTCAATGTCACTGTAGGTCACTCGTGCATCTTCGCTGATAATCTTCTCCACAGCAGCAACGTTTTCTTCCGTAACAGCTGTGGACGGCCTCCCACTGCGCCCATCATCATCGAGCGAGGGCCGGTCCCGTTTAAATTCTACACACCAGCGAAAAACTGTAGTACGTGATAGTGCACTGTCCCTGAATGCACGAGACAAGTGTTCAAGGGATTTCAATTCATTTTATCCACTTTTTTGGTCGTACAAAATCATTGCTCGAAAATCTCTCCTTTCCAACTCTATGGCTGAAGCTCAACTGATGACAAATGTAGCCACTTGGCAACTCTGCTCTTCCTAACAAGTGGCGTGATTATTGTGAAACTGGTTTGAGTCCACTTTCAACGGAGGAGTGTTCCTTACGACGAAAAAAAAAAAATACTTCCTACGTTCCAGTTGGCCACATCTCAAAACTTTCCTAGTGGCCCTCGCAATATGTGGGGTGTGTCACACCCCAGTGGGTACTTTTTGTGACATATTTGGAAGTGTGACTGTAGAAGGTTAAAATTTAGGACGACATTCAAAAATTGGGAGACAATTTTGCCCGCAACCTGGCTCTTCGTGGCTTAACACCACAGTTTGTTCTCAAAAGCGCTTAGCTGAGACGTTCCGAGATAAAAACTATTCAATTGTTTACCAGGATTGACTACGTATTCAAATGCGTATAATAAACATATTCTAAAGAACATAGCATAAGTAGAATATAGCTCGTAGAGCTATCGATAATGAATACCAAGATTAAATCTGAGAAGGAAAAAGTAAAAATCGGGATGAAAATGTTCAATTACACAGTAGTTCATATAGTTAAAAACCATAAGGAAAGTTTTAATGTCTACAGATTAAAATGGTCGATCAGATCTAGGATACTAACCTCAAAGCTCACATCAATTTCTCTTTGTTGCGTCGTTGTTACATAATGAACAGTAAAAAAAAAAGAACGAGACGAAGAAGATGTGGACAATGCACTTCATTACGACCACGATAAAGCAACAAGAACAGCAACTAAACAGTACTTTAGCTTTCACGATGGTTCCCCTTATTGAATTTCTTTGCCGTGTAATATTTATGTAAGTCTTGCCCAAAGCTGAAAACAGGTCACTTTTGGTGACCCGACCTGACCCGATTGACTTGGTCTGAGAAATATAATTAAATCGGAATCTCAGCGTCATATTTCTCGTACTCTGAGGATAACATATCCGATCCTTGACAGTCGCCCCTTAAAGAAACATTGTTAAAAAGCAAGGGAATAATTAAAAACTATCAGCCGTATTCAGAAATGTTTTTTTGTAGTGACTAGCGCTGTACTAACCAGAGACTATCAAAGCTACAAGATTGTTAATCACTCGTTAGAACAGCGCTAGCCACATCAAGAAAACGTTTCTGAATACGGCTGTATATTTTGTTCTCCGGGTTACCGGATCATTGGATCATGAAGCCTAGACCCGGTCCAAAATTTGACCTGAATGATCCGTTTCATCTCTGGTCTTAATGACTAATTCGTTGAAGTAGTCACCAAACTCTTCACAAATTATGGAATTTTATATTTTTGTTTACAAAATTTAAATTTATGTCTTCTTTGTTAACATCTTCATAAGTGAAGGATGTGTATTATTGACGTACGTGGGCGTGATTCATTTTCTTAAATTATACAAGTCAAATTCTCATGAACTGATGTAAATCCAAGACGAATATATTTTCTGATATGTGTTTACTTTCTTATTCAAATTGTGTATAAAGTACCAGTAAAATTGTTTAACTGAATGAACTAGAAACAAAGTAAAGGATGGCGGAGACATTTTAAGGATTTCATTCTACTTCCACGGATCTACTCTCTTATAATGCTTCATCAGGGTCTATGATACCAAGAAGCACCGAAGTAGATATATAGGGGTTTTAAGATTACACCGACAAACTTATGGAGGTGATTCCTCACATAAAACAAGACGAAAGTTCCTCTGACAAATTTTCGTGCATAGTTTTGGAGCTACAGGCTGCTGAAAGTGTGGGAAATGAACAGTATAGCTTCATATTTCTAACACCACGAACAATAGAGCTGATGCTGCATAGTACCATCAAAGACTTTAAATCTATACTATCCAAAAATGCACATTTCAAAATTCCACATTGATTTCCCTTAAGGAATTTGGGGATCCCCAGAAATTCTCTGAAGTAAAGATGGGTCGGAATGAGCATGAATCAAACGGTTTTGCACCACGAAACTAACTCGTTTGCGCTAAATCTATATCTCAAGTGAATTCCACATACCGAACGATTTTTATTTTTCAAAAAAGGAGGGGTGCATGACAAGCAGAGTAAGAATTGCGTAATTTCATAGAACGTTTTATTTGTTATCAGAGATTGAATATTATTGTCCGATTGGATGCTCGGGATGATGTATGTCATCTTTACTGACACGGGAAGTGGTTTAATTTATGTTCATATCGACCTGCCTCTATTTCAGAAAATTTCCGGAATATATTACTTCCTCCGAGGAATTCCTTGTGTGCCCATTGCGGAATTTTGGAATATGCCTTTTCAAATAGAGCAAGTTTAAAAGCTTTTGATGGTACTATGCCGCTTCAGCTTTACTGTTTGTAGTGCTAGAAATCTGAAGCTATAAAGTTCATTTTCCCACGCTTTCAGCAGCCTGTAGCTCCGAAACTGCACCCTTCGAAAATTTGTCAGAGTAACTTTAGTCATGTTTTGATGTGAAGGATCACCTAAAGAAGTTTTTCGGCGTAGTTTTAAAACACGACACACAAAAAGTGTAAATAATATGGTACACAGAAACAAAGGTTTATATGGATTGCATTAATACAAAACTACAAAGGAAGCTCAAAGCCTTTATTTCCAACTATACAGTTTTGATCTGTGGATGCTTTTTTAAATGTCTTTCGAGAACGTGTTTGTAAGCAAATGCTTTTCTGCACATTTGGCAAATAAATGGTTTTTCACCTGTGTGAATCCTTGTGTGTTTGTACAGAGTCCCATGTTGAGAAAAGGCCTTGTTGCACCATTTGCAAATAAAAGGTTTTATCCCATTATGGACGCGCATATGAACTGCAAGAGAACAGGGAGAAGCACACACTTTTGAACAAACACTGCACACATAAACGTTAGGTTTTGAACGGAACTCAGAGACTGCTGAACTGCCTTCATACACTGAACGTTCCCCTGTTGATTTCGTATCAAATTTATTCCCTTGAACTTGCTTTTGCATCAAAGCAGGCTGAGTTGCATATGATATATTTCCTTTCTGTATCATAAAATCACTTGACTGACGAAAATCCGTCAAGTCAAAATTGGAAACCTTCTTGCTATTCTCGTCAGTTGAGGAAGCTCTTCGTCCCAAAACTACGTTCATAGCATACCTGAAAAATGAAATAAGTTTCTTCAATTTCGAATTAAGTAATTTCTCACAAAACTAGTTCATCGAAATAGTGCGTAGGTTTTATTTGCGCAGTGGAATAATTAAATTAAAAAAAAAATCACTTAGCGATCCATGTGGTTTACACGATACAAGCTGAATGAGTATATTACATATTAGTTTCGTAATTTTTACTGGTTACAATTTAGGTAAAGGGTGCAATGAAAGCAATCTCTCCCATAACAGGATTATTTATTAGTTGACTGTCAGTAATAATTGCCAACAGATGAAAACAGTAGACTACTAGTTTAAAACATCTACTTCGATGGTATAAACGCAAATTAGAATTCAGATATAAAAGTTCAATTTGCTACATGTATCACTTTCACCAAGCCTGCATTATTTCAATGTACCAAGATTGCATTCTATCAATCTTTGTGGGCAACAGTGCTGCTGCTGTTAACTTTCTTTGTTAAGGGATAAAAAATTAATAAAAATATACTTTTAATTTGTTTTCTCCAATCACATAAGATTGTCTGCAAATTGCATGTCGTTCTGCTTCATCTTCAGAATTCCGTTGTATATTAATGCAATGTATATTAATGAAGGAAGAAAAAGGCCTAACGTCTGGTTTCTTTATTAAAAACAAGAGTACGATAATTTTAAGATAGTTTTCGGGTAAGTTGCTTTAAACTTGACATTTCTTGTATATAAAAACGTGATATAACAACTTCGTAGAAATCAATTTCCTTAGCTCCAACAAAAAAATCTCTAGGTTCTGCTTTGTCAATCATCGTTACTTTCGCTGTTTCGTTTCGCCTGCGCAGCGAAGTACTTAAAACTATGGTAAGTATATTATTTTGTACCATTTACCAGGCATCTCGCCATTGGATAACGATAACGTATGACGATAATAGCATTTTGCTAGAAAATTCTATGAAGCACTGTGGTACACCCAGTAAGACTTCAAACTGGGACATCCGAGTTCGAATCCACTCCCTCAGATATCGTAAATATTTCACATCTGCAGAAACAACTATGCTGATTCAATCTTCCAAATTAATTACGAAAACTCAGTAGCAGAATTTGCCCAAGTCTTCGAGTATTCGAAAACTGACACCAATATTACACGGGAAGTTAGCTGCAAATTTTCTAAGTACTAACTAGGAATTTTCCTGTAAACTTTAGACAAACTTTCATGTTTCCCGTGGCAACTTAGCTACCGTATTTTCTCGTTTGCTGCCGCAAGGTTCCCAACCGTGTGATGCAACGTTGCATTGTTAGTTTATCTTCAAAATTTCCGAAAAGGTATTCAGACCTACTTTAAACTCTTAATAATAATAATAATAATAATAATAATAATAATAATAAAAGCTTCCTCGAAGAGTGTTTGAGAAAGCACCCGCGGAACAGCAGCATTAAGACCTAAGTATGTTACGATACCCCTTATTGTCTCCACTCCTCATCTAAGTTATTACCCATTCCCTATCATCTAGTGCGACTTGTGAATATGAACAAGTGTTTTGCAAGACGTGAGTTTAAACGATTACTAAGTAGCAGTCCAATCTTCTGGAGTTCCACGTTACAACATCCTTCATCTACTTTATAAAGATTGAAGATTCCTGGAAGCAGCGCGAGGAAAATAAGGTTGCAGTGCTCGTCTTTTTTTTTTTTTTTTTTTTTTTTTTTTTTTTTTTTTTTTTTTTTTTTAACAATAAATACACATAGACGACAAACATTAAATAAGTATTTTGTTTATGAAGATAATAAATGAATTTCGTTAAAGGTCAATTGAGACAGTTTTCGGAAGAGAAGCACATAGAGAAAACATTGCTATAAGAAATTTTTTTTTTTTTTTAATAAGCATTTGTTAAAACCTTTATAAAGTTTCGTGTATTGCTGAATAAACTACGAATGTTTCATTAAAACTGTTATAAACAATAAATCACGCTAGTCGTCATCTGAAACATCTAGTTAACTGTGGTATCGAAAGAGTGGGAGGTTGTAAATGAAGAAAACTGTTTCAAACATTGATGTTAAACACAAGAAATTGCAAATGGAAGATAACATTACTTTGTGATAAACTAAACAAAATATGCAAATGAAAGGAAACTTCTGTGTCACCACTAGGTTTAAAAATAAATCTTAAAAGTATCAAGTTTGAAATGTTCATAGCCGATTCACCAATCCATGAAATTATAAGATTTCAAAAATGCATTTTTCTTAAAACGAAATTATTGCTCATGTGCTCTCCCTTTGAAACCGTAGCATTTGATGTGTGAACAATGTACTGAGTAAAAGTAATAGGATCTAATTTCAGTTCATAAAGACATTCCAAAACTTTTGTTGGAAGGGAAAGACAGTAAAAGTAGGGTGTCAATATGGTGCTGAATATTCAAAACGATCTAATGTTCTCGTAATTCCTTTACAGCAAATAAGGTACACATTCTCATCCTATTTCATTGTCTTTAAAACTTTTCTTCCCTCTTCCTCCCAGCATAGATGCTTAAAGTATCAATGCTTCTGTAACAATCCATTTTATAAACCTTGGTATTAATGAACATCGCGTTAAACGCACTTATCAACGCATAAAATTAAATTCCAGTAGGCATTCTTTCATTCGGCAAATTCTCTTTAGGCGCTCTTTAATTCGACACCGATCGACCCACTCGCGTTCGTTTCTTTCTGCGTAGATTCGGGCGTTTGTTGACCTTTTTAGGGACTTTTTTTGTTAAACAGTAATGCTCATGTGTATTTTTTCTTGCCATATAGCAGCTTATTATACGTACAATTTGTTTTAAATATCATTGTACTGTACTGTATTATTTTTTCTTTGTTACAACTATATTGACGCTCGATAATCCGGCTAATTCGTTGTTCCGAACGTGCCGGATTAAAGAGCGCCTACTGTATATAGCGAAGCTGGTACGATATTAAAATTACAAGAAACGTAGTTGTTATATACGTATAGCGAACGCAAAAATTCTATTTGTAATATGCTCAAATCACTTTCACAATCTTCTGAATCTTTTGGACAATTTCAACGCAGGTATCGTATACTGCAGGATCACATATTCTTAAAAGATAAAACGTAAAACTCGTAACTGATAGGCATGTAGAAGTTAGCAACAAAATAATTCTCTCTATATATATATATATAAACTGTCGAATTAATGAGGTCCCAATAAGTTTATTTACCACAAAGAGCATAGCTTTATAGAGAAGCTTTGTTTTATTGATGGAACCATGTATTTGCAGCTCAAATTTGTCATAGCAAACTTCATTGACGCTGTTCATTGTACACGCCAAATGACGTGTTCGACTTTATTTAAAATGCAATTAACATTTTGATGACTTCCCTACTTATATTCTTACTCCCTTCCTCTTATGTATATAAGAAATCTCACTTACCTCAACATAAATATTAAAATATAAAAAACTGCATATGATAGTTGTTTTACGCATTCGCCCCATACTTATGTCCTCTTATCTGAATAATCTGATTGCACTTTTGAGCATTCAACTAACTGTCAACACCAATAACAATCCCATCACTACAGACTGTTCTTCAATTTTGGTTTCGGTTTCTTTCTAATTTTATTGATTATAAAAACGAGTATTAAAGACAAGTGCAATTTTAAAAAGAGTAGGCCTATGTCGGAACTTCTTTTTCATCCATTTTCAGTGCGATCTAAATCAGTACAAGGTTAGTCATGATAGTAGTTATAATAGTGTTATATTTCTTCTGAACATAATACCATAATGTGTAGACGCACATAGGGGCGAAACACTGCTATTTTTTGCTGCTACTTTCATAACAACTACGAAATTTTCAATGTCACTCGAACCTTGAGTACCGAGCGGTCATAGTTCAGTTGGTTTCTTTATATGAGAGAAAACAAAAACACATTTCACCATCCCATTGTATTTAAATGGGGAATTGAAGGTTAGTAAGAACAGTTAAGTAGTAGCCCAGTGATCCTGATCTCGTTCTATAACAGTTTGTAGGGATAAAGTGGTGATTTAAATGTTTGCACCAGTGTATAGCAGGTCATCCCATAAGAAATATTTTTATGCGGGGAAGAAAACAAAGAAAAAC
>JAGDQP010016185.1:7856-29147 GCA_022664845.1 Lepisma saccharinum | reverse complement strand
TTTAAAATTGTTGCCTTGTGTAATGTTTACGGCAAACCACGTCCTGCACGTGCCTGCTTAGCTTTCACTACTGATAAGTACCACCTCGAACAGCTCATCGTAATGATCGGCGGATTAGGACCAGGCAAATGTGAACACAGCTTAATGTCGACTGTAATGCATTGGAAACAATGTTGATAGCGCTGGGTTTGAGCAAAGTTTGCTCCAGGTGGGTTTCGCGGATGCTTACACAGGATCAGAAAGGTCATCGAATGGAAGTCTGTCAGGGCCTGCTTCACCAATTTAAGGTCGAACGTGACAATTTCCTGGACAGGATCGTCACTGGGGTTAAAATATGGTGTCACCATTACACGCAGGAATCCAAAGATAGCCCATGGAGTGGCGACATGCAAATTCCCCACCAAAGAAAGAAGTTCGACACAGCCATCGACTAGGATAGTAACGTGCACTGTCTTATGGAATATGCGGGGTGTGATTGTTTTAAATGTCATGGAGCCTTGAGAAACTGTCAATTCTGAACGCTACAGGAAAATGCTGACGAAGCAAAAAGCCCGAATTTCCGGAGTCAGGCCTGAGAAGAAGACAGCCTTTTACTTCCAAGACGATAACGCATGGCCCCCATACCAGTTTCGCGACCACCGAGCATATTGCATATCCACATCCACTGTATAGCCAGGATTTCGCACTTTCAGACTTCCTCAATTTGGATCTATGAGAGGTGGACTACGTGGTCAATATTTTTGCGATAGCGCAGCTGTAAGTGGCTTCATTCTGCTGGGTCTGATTTTTGCGAGCACGGCATACAGGCTCTTGTTCATCACTGACCAAGTGCATAACGAATGGTGGTTACTATATTGAAAATTAAATTTATGTGGCTGAAATTTTGCCCTCTTACTGTGTTATGCTCTACGTATGTAATGTTGTTTCGATGGAAATAAATAGGAGGCATTACTTTCGCAACGCCCGTAATACATTCACTTTTACCTGCCTATTACTGATTTAGTCTAACCGAAGTATACAATATATACAATTAAGCTTTACATGCCTATATGATAGCCTACCGATTTTTTCATAAATATGAAACCCTACCTATATCAACAAAGAAATTAAATTTGGAGACAAAATGCCATTATCAAGGATTTCTCACGAAATAAAGAACTAAGGTTTGTACTAGAAAGCAAATTCCCGGACATTTTATCTTCCAATCGGGACAAATCCTTTGACGGGTGGTAACCCTATGCAGAAAATTGAATTGAATTTTATTTATGGCCTTTAGGTATCTAAGGCTCAGACCGGGATAGAAGAAGGAAAATACTGTGGAAGGTGTCGGCCAGGGCCTATGTTGCAGGTGCCATCCCGGCATTGTTCTTTATGCGAATTTTAGGAAAATTTAATATTTATACGTCCATGTGACACAGACATAGATGATGACTATTTAGTTCAAAAATTGGCGACTGTGGATAGGGTTCGAACCAACCGTCAGCTTTATGGACAAAAAGAAAGAAAAAGTGAACGTGACGCTACAACCTCGGCTACCTAAGATCATAACGTACACGTCAAATGAAAGCGAAGTAAAAAATTATATAAAGCGCCTTTTTATTTCATTTTCAATGTTTCATGTATCTATGAGTTCATCTTCCATTTAATGCCATTTTCCTAGATTCTATTCATATGAAAACCATGCTCTACAATTTGGTAAATGTTTTAGAAAAAGAATTAAAAGTCCTTAGTGAGAATAAGCAACACTTCGTCGTTACTGATTACGAACGTGCTGATATCGCTGCATTAAATTTATGATAAATAATAGTGAAAGAATAACTATCTTCAATTTGTTTAACCACAGAGAATGTTTGTAGAGGCCAGTAGCTTTCCTTACAACTTATTTATTATCTTTAGGTCTCTTAGGCTCACAGCGGAGAAGTTAGTAGCTATAGACTTGCGTAACTAGTAAATCAATATTTAAAAAGCAGGAGAGTGGATGCTCATGGTTTGCGACGTTGCCACATAATTCATATCAGGACTTACAGGGATCAACGACAGGGTTTAATAAAAATTATGATAAACAAATTAATTGATTCCGATGAAGAAAATTGAGTATATTTTGTAGAGGAACTTATCTGTTGGTGACTGGTTTATTCATAACACGTTTCTTACAGTGGAAAACATTTTATTTTCTAATTTATGCTTTTGAAAGAGAGCGCTCATTTTATCATTGACTAAGGGTACGTTTCTTTTGTTTTTCTTAAATTCATTTTAAGGCCTATTTTCGAACTTTCTCTACACAGCTCTTCCATTCTGGTTTGTAGTAGTTCTTCACCAGAAGCAAACAGGACTATATCATCAGCGAATCGTAGATGATGAAGATATTCGTCATTGATCTTTATTCCAACTTCATCTCACAAGTTTAAATTTTGGAACACTCTCTCCAGGATAGCTGAAAACAGTTTTGGAGAAATTAAATCTCCTTTTTATAACCCCTTTTCCAACTTTAACTTTTTCACTTTCTGATGTAGTCTAATGGCAGATGTAGCAGTCGAGTAAATGTTTCGCATTAACCTGATAAGATAAAATGAATTGTATGGGCGGTAACAGCACTATGGCTTACGCCCGTCCCGAGCAGTAACTTGATGTATGCACTTTCGATGCCTTGATATTCAAGTGATTTAAGTACTGCTGACAAGGAGACCGAATGGAAAGCTTTTTCAAAATCTATTAATCCCAGACATAGTGGAAGTTCATATTCATTAGTCCTTTCCATAACTTTATTCAGTGTTTGTATGTGGTCCATTGTGCTAAATCCACGACGAAATCCGGCTTGTTCCTTTCCCTGGTTAAAATTTAAGTCTCGTTCAATACGATTTCCTTTGGTGAACATCTTGTATAGAACTGACAGTAAACTAATTGGTCTGTAGTTCTCGACGCGTTCCTTGTTCCCTTTCTTCTATAACGAAATGATAGCATTATTCCAATTTGACGGTATTTCTTTTCTTCTCAGGCACATTGAAAATAATTTGACAAGTTTCTCATTTTTTCACCTCCCCATCTCTGCTGAGAGTACATCATCATCTGGCGTTTTTCTGTTCATCATCCCTCGAAAAACTTTATCCACTTCTTTCATTGTCTGGGGCATCTACATCATTTCTTCTGAATGTCATTTCCTTCTTCTTCTTCTTCTTTGGAGTAGTACGATTCTCTGTAGAAATTTTCAAATAGTTTTAGTATTTCTTCCTTATTTCGTGTTAAGATCCCGTCTGGTCTCTTAACTGCAATTATTTGTTTTTTTCTCTATTATGAGCTGCTGTTTGGTTTTCTTCAGGCTCTTGTTCTCCTCGATTGTATTTCTAACAAGATGTTCGTTGTATCTTCGTACATTCTCACTTTTCTTCCTTACGGTTTTATTTAGCTCTAGGTACTCAATCCTTTTTATGTGATTTTTTTCTTCTTTCATTTCCCTTATTTTCTTCATCAAAAATTTATTTCCTTGAGATTTTGATCTCATTTCTCTTTTTGATGCCTACTGTTTCCTTAGCTGTCTCTCTTATTATGTCAGTATTTTATTTCTGCTATTGATGTCTTCTTTATCTTCTAACTCTTCCAAGGCGCTGAATCTGTTGCTTAGTTCTATCTCGAATGTATGTCTGTGTTTCCCTATATTTTTCAGATTTAGATTCTAAAACTGGCAGTTTTCGTCTGATAAGCATCTCTTTCTCTCAAGTCTAGTATTTACTTTCAGCTTACATCTTCCCATCCTATGATCACTCGAGATATTGAAATTGTTCAGAACACGCACATCTTGCACGATTTCCCTGTTATTCGATAAAACGTAGTCTATTTCGTTCTTAGTCCCATTTGGGCCTTTCCATGTCCACTTCCTCTGGGGCGGTTTCTTGGAAAATGTATTGGAAATGAAGTCTATTGGCTTCTGAGAATTCCACTAACTTCTCTCCTCTCTGGTTTCTTTCGCCAAATCCAAAGTTTTCCATTTTCATGTCACTGCTCTGCTTAGTTCCTACTTTCGCATTGAAGTCTCCCACAATTTTGTAATGCGATTTGCTACTATCCAAAATCTTCTGAATCTCCTCGTATAGGTCTTCAACTTCCTCCTCCGTATGTGACGTTGTTGGAACATATACTTGTATAACTTCTATACAGCATCTCTTGTTTATTACTACCCGTGCGATTCTATCTGAAATCCCTTCAATTTCTGTGATCCGTGTCTTCAGGTCTTTATTTATTATAAAGCCAACGCCTGTCGTTTTTCCATTTTCTGTTCCTTTGAAGTAAAACGTGCTCTCTGTCGGTAGTTCCAACTGTTCTTCATTCTTCCTCCACACTTCTGATAGTCCTAATTATGTCCCACTTAATCCTCTTAAGTTCATTCTCCAATCCTTCTAATTTATCCTCTCCTGCAAGTGACTAACAATTCATAGTCGCCACGTATAGGTCCGTTCGAGTTGCAGTGTCGGTGTCCTGGCAGTCTACAGTCCAAACCCGGTCAAAATTCCCCTCTAGCTTCCTGTAGGACTGGCTGACCGCTGCCAGCTGCGCGTCCTCTGGACAATGAGGTCCTCTGAGACTGTTCCCTTACTTGTACCATCATATGTAAAGAGAGGATGGATTCAGAGACATTTAATTCACCGCGCTGTCTGCTAATGCGGCTTGGTGAGCAGCCCATCCATGTTCGTTCGATAAGCAGTTGATTGTAATTGCGAAACCCACTATTGAGTACTAACAGGCCGCACGACGTGAAAGTATGGATTAGACATTAGGCGTCTATTCCAGTCGGTTCCCTTAAGCATTAGCAAGAGGAATTAAGGGGTCTCCTCCAGGTAGTGGCAGAAACCTTTTGGGGCGACAGTCCCGGTTTTCCATATATATAAACTTTACTTTATGGATCAATTTTACTTTATGACTCGCAACTTCTAGGTGCGGAGGAGAACTTTTTTTTTTTTTTACAATTCGCTGATTACAAGCAAGTTAACATTCGTCTATGAATAAATTTTACTTGCGTCAGCTATTGAGCCACATGTACGCGCTATACCATTAATTACCTTGGAAATAATTACAAATAAGGTGATATTTACCCTTGTCTTTTACAATCTATGAAAGTATGCGTAAGTAAATAAATATTGGTGTTTAATTAGAAAGTAGATCAAATGCAAATAATACTAACCATCAACATTATCTGCGTAGTAATGCCAATTCTCTACATCTCCACAATTCAACAGCTAACACGTGCAAATTTCAAGAACGAAGTTCTAATCTCAAATTCAAAACGCAACACGATTGTCAATTGTCTACATTAAGCTGCACTCGTCTCGAAGTAGGTGCAGAAAGTTATTGTACCAGGTTACGCTATTTGCAATAGCACCGACCACACAAACAGCAAAGGTGTAAGCTGCACCTGCCACTCGAACGCAAAAGTGTACACTAGTACAACTAATGCAGCCCACTCGAACAGACTTAAACTGTGAAATATGTGGAAACAAGAAATAAAGAGAATGACAGTAAATATAAGATTAACAAAATTGATAGACCAAAGCTTTGTTTGAAATCTCGCGCTTCTTTACAGTAATTATAACGATATCCTAGCGAAATAATTTTCTATCACCTGGACTGTGTACGTACATATTTTAAATGTTATGATAGCCAAATGAAAACTTCAGGACGAAAATCCAAGATGGAGACAGATGAGAAAAATTTTAAAACCAGTTTCGAACAGGTAACTAGTAAGGTTACCTCTGGTGACATATGAGAATTAAGAATATGGCGAGCTTCCATCCATTGATTTTATGTGGAATGATGCTCCAGAAAAATAGCACCTAACGCAAGCAAAAGTAATTCCTAGTACTCAGATAGGTTTTTAACAACACTTAGACACGCAGCGAATGTAAATAAAACTTTTCACCTGATTCTCCCAGGTTCACTTAAACCCATCCACGGACTACTTAGGGGTCCTTGAACTACAGGTTAAGAATCCCTGATCTAGATGATAGTGGAATAATACAGACAAGGTCTAAATCAAACCTACTGTTTTTTGCTTTTTTTTTTTTTAAACACAGAAATTTGTAACTGATTTCTTTTTTTATTTAATAGACTCACTTTATACATCTTCGATATCATATACCATGGAAAGTGAAATATCAGAGAAACATCTTCATTCAGAACTTCTAATAATACATTGAACAAATTTGTAGCATGCGTTTGCTGGGCGAATACCTGACTGAGTCAAACTGCCTGTTGCAATTAGGGAACATATGCCAATCAGATCTTTACAGCTATTTAATGAGGACTAACGTCTATTCCGTAAGGGAGCATGTGCTCTTTGTCTACGGCTCTAAGATTTTTCTCTTACAATTCTACTCTAAGATTCCATCAGTTATGTGAGAAAAGGATTTTTTTAAATTTTTTTTTAACCCCTCTTCAATCTTTATGCATGAGAAATCTGCCTGCCTTGTTTTGAAAATCTTACTGCAGCCGATGCTAAACTCTGACTTTCTGCTCAAGAATTAAGAAAAGCTTGGTATCTCGAAGTAGTTTACGACTTCACTATAGAGAACAGTACTAAGAAGGCTAAAAATCTTTACTTTCCTCCATTTTTACGATTTCTTAAACATTTTTTCTCAGCATAAAAAATACAAAAAGATCAATTCCAGAGAGAACAACAAATACAACGTTAGTGTAAAAAACATTACATTAAAAAACGAACGTATTAAAATATGATGATTTCCTACGTTACTTCACGAACTTACTATATGAGGATTGCTGAAGAAAGATATATAAAAATTATGTAAATGGCTTCATTGCTTTTCAAAATATTCACCTTTAAGATCAATACAATTTTGCATACTCTAAAACCAATTTTTGAAAGCATTTTTCCCACTCGGAGTCTGCGCCAACAGCTTGTTCAAGCAACACAAATCGCTCACCGCGCATCTTCCTTTTTAATGTTTCGTATTTAAATATACACATTTATCTATGGATATAATAATTTCTATTATTACCTACCAGTATGGGAGTTAATTAGTAAAACATTATTTACATTAATTAAACACATACAATACTGAGCATCCAGAATTGTGTTCATTATATACACCAAAGAAAAAAGAAAAACAAAACAGACAAAAAAACTATCCCATTCCATCTGGCGAAGCAAACTTGTTTTCAACTAGATCCTGGAGTTAATAGTGTCTTAACATCAGAACCATTTAGTTTCTATCACTGCCTATCTATCCTCTGTTTCTATCAAACTTGGCTCATGAGGTTTGAACACACTGTACCATTCATTTTCTTTTTCAGTTTCCTGTGTCTTTGAAAGATACAAACAACAACAAATATTTATACTGTGGTACAAAGCATTTATTTCATATAACGGCTTCTAATCATTTACTCAGTTCCAACTAAGAGAATTTCATTTGTTCAAATTTCACCCTTGTATTCATTTTTCAGGAGCTATAGAATACATGATTCCTGCTAATAACATCGGGACATCACCTGATATTCTAAAATCATTAAAATCATGAAAAGAACTGAGATTGTTGTATCTGCAACCAACTGAAAACAACATATCTACTTCATATGTCGTGTTTTTCTGGAGTGGCAATGAACGTGGCAGATAAAATTCATCAATTCCGAATTCTGCATTGCGTTTTATGTTGTTAATTTCAAAATATTCACTGGATTGATTTTCTACGACTTTAAGCACATAGGGACCAAACAACGAACTTTCATTCTTTTGGACAAAATGAACTGCAATGCCTTGACCCAAGAGTGACATTTCGATAGGTGAATTCGTAACTGATATTCTGCATTTGCTGATGAACAAGAATCCTTGAAGAATTATAGAAAGATGCGGCATCAATTTTATAGTGAATTTGCGGCAACGAATTGTTTTAAATACGAAGAAGCCTTCATTAACCCAAAGTACTACCTGTTTATTGTATGCTCGTCGTTTATCTTTTCCACAAAGCGTAGTATGTACTTTAGACTTGTCTGGTGCACTCAAACACTGAATGATGGACAACTGTTCTTCCGGTGTGAGTAAACCTGAGCCACAAACGCAGAACAATTCATCTTGTGTAAATGTCAGAAACCTAACTTTACTTATCACGTCATCACCTAGTACTTCTCGCAAGTTTTCACCACAGGCGTCGATAGGATTATTTCCACACTGACTTTTCCCCCATTTTAAAAGAAAATCAAGTACTTTATGTTCGTCTTCAACATTTAATCCATCTTCCTCAAGAAGTTTTAACAATGTATTTTTCTTCATAGATAGACTGTTATCATCCAAAAGAACAGCATTTGTATCCCGTTTTAATACCTGAAAAAAAGATAAAGCGAAATATTATTACTTAGAACAGGGCGAACGTATACATTCACTGACACTACATGATATATCTATTTGCTTTAATGAAAAGTGAGATGCCAAATATCCTAAGCTGAATATGATTATTATGTGTTTTCATTGGATGATAAGATTGACGACGCGAAGCTATCGTTCTATGTAAAAGCAGGTAGAAGTAGCAGCGCTCTTCCGAACATGGGCACAGTATTATTATTACGTAGTATATCGCACTGCCCAAGACATGTCTACCAATATCTACCTCCAATGCAGGCTCGTATGGGGCAAATACGATACCCGGGAAAGATACTTAGAAACAGTGTAACTGGATAGACAGATGTGGTTCACAAATCGCGCTCTAGATGCTTCATCAGAATGGGAAAATGTTGGCTGGGAACCCCCCCACCATTCCATTTTCTTTGGCCTCTGAAGCAGTACCTTGGCAATGTTCACCTGCAGGCAGAGGAGAAGGTAATTCGTGTTAGGCTCTATTTTCAAGACAACTTGTGTATCTTATATATTGAGTATGAACATTTACGACCTCCAGGAAACCCTACCTCAGTCTGGGAAAGAGTAGAAGAGCGGATGTAGTTAAAAAGTCGTACACAGTCTAGTTTGCAAATATCATCCAGGCATTAGCCTGGTCTAATTGATGAAAAACCCTGTAAAAACTCTAGTTAGGATGGCGAGCTACAGATCAACTCCAGAAACTTCTTCCGAATGCAAAGCCAACACTACCAATTGAGCTACGATCGCTCGGTTTGTCTTTTGGAAACATACAGTGTGTTTCTCGTTTCATATGTTCAAACAAAACAAAGCAAATATATATTTAGCAAAATATGAAATATTATTTTTAAAAAAAAAAAGTTTAGAATCTTGTAAATAGCACAATTGGACAAAGTGGATTAAGCTTTCCTCTTCTTCGTTGATTTTCCTTTGTTTTTTATTCGAATAGAATACAGCAATGAGGTGCAGTTTCCTAATTTATTTTATGATGGAGCCTTAACAAGTAAACCCCCTGAGTAAGCGTATCTAAATCAAACTTTCTTATTAGCTTCGAAATAATGAAGGAAACGATTCAACTTGTATGCCTGGATACTGCTGTTCTGACTGATTACTATGGAAGATTACCCACAAGTCCTGCACTTTTTAAACCTAAATCACAGCATATTTTCTAATATTCGAAATAATGTATACATGATGATAGGAACTAACGCCGTCTACTTGACGTCACGTGAATATATACGGTGACGGGAGTAGAGTTGATATATATATATATATATATATATATATATATATATATATAACAGAACGGCTGAACAAATTGCAACCAAAGAATGATGTACGTATATTGTGACTTTTGGCGTTAGTATTCGCTAAACATTACATAATAAACGAAAGCATTTACTACAGTAATAAGTAACACTATTTCACGTAGACACTCAGATCTAGCAGAGATATAGATATTTAAAATCAGCATAAAAACTGAGTTTGTGTGTAGTATTAGATGCCATTGGCCAGTGGTTGAAGAGAAATTGGCAGGAAAAGTGTTGAATAGCATTGTTTTTGGTACATTGCTTACGAATATCTGGCGCTAGTTTACACTCAATGCCGCACACTACGGTGACAGGACAGTCAAATGACACTGATAGCTGCACGTAGCTATACTCATAGTCACCAGAGACGCACATTGGTACAAGTGTAGAATTGGGTAGAATCCGTAAATAGCACACGAATACTATCAAGCGAACATACTGATGAGGCAGAAAAAGTTATTATTTTTTCCCCTGCCTCATGATTAGGATGTCCAAATATGTGCGTATGCAAATTTTGGAAACCCGAGCACAATTATTTGGGAGATATTGATGATAAAATAGTCAGATTCATGTCTGTGGAGAGAGATATAAAGGTGTTGAAGAACCATTATACTTTATATTGCTGAAAGAAATGGAAAGCAAATACATAGTAATGGGTGGAAGGCGTTACCTTGTGGAGGGTATATTGTTCATGTGTTTTCGAATAATGTCATAAAAATACACAGAAAGGTAGAGGGTGGATGTTGTGGTGAGCCTTTGTGTGTGTGTGTGTGTGTTTTTAATACAACTTTTAGCTAACAAAGATTTCCTGATCTTAGAAGCTAAAATATATACTAGAAACTCAAGAAATTTAACCTGGAAAATGTGCTCTGCAGATCTGGAAAACCTCGAAAAGTCAGAGAAAATGAAAATAGAAAATGTCTGGTAACCCTGGTATATATTTTACAGTAGCCATCTTGAAGTATTGAATCTTGATTGATTTTCTTAAATGGGAAAGGGGTCGCATAATCCTGTCATACTGAGCTAGAATTTTACGGGAAATGCGTTCCTGAAGTCAGTTTTACTGTAAATTTAATATGATGAGAGATAAGAGTATGTGACATTAGATACAACAGTCTGTACATACTTTTTTGGCCTTGAAATAACGAAGGAAATCGATAGGGCACTACTATACTCAGGAACAATTTGTATACATTTAGGTTTCATTTCCGTCATTATTTTGTGAAGAAATGGGCGTTTCCGGGTTTTTGTTCCATTACCCCATGCTAGCGTCACATACTCTTCTCTCTCACAATATTACATTTTTTATTAAACGATGTCAGAAACATACGAGGGTGGATCAAATATAAACGGGATTTTATTTCTTATTTAAATTCAGTTATTGAATACCACAAGGCAATTACAATTTATTTTTCCACATTGTCCCAGCGTATGGACAGCTTTTTGATGCCCTCATCGTAAAAAGAACAGGGTCGTGTCACCAGCCAGTTGCGCACGAACTTTTCCACACCCTCATCATCTGCAAATCGTTGCCCTCCTAGAGCTTCTTTAAGCGGTCCGAACAAATGAAAATCGCAGGGCGATAAGTCCGGGCTGTAAGGAGGATGTTCAAGTGTAGTCCAGTGCATTTCCTGTAACTTCGAGACAGTTCGAGCTGCAGTATGGGGTCGCGCATTGTCGTGCAGGAGGAGGATCTGTCGAATCGATTGGTCTCGTCTTTTGCGCCGATATGCAACTCTCGCCTTGTTCAACAGCTCGCAGTAGTATTCAGCATTTATTGTGCGTCGCTCATGTAAAAAGTCAATCAACAAAATGCCTCGCCAATGAAAAAAAACGGTTGCAAGAACCTTGCCAGCTGACAGTCGAGTCTTGGCTTTCACTGGTGCTGCCTCCCCTTTTGTCCGCCACTCCTTACTAGCTTGTTTGGATTCAGGAGTGTAGTGGTGAACCCATGTTTCGTCGCCGATGACGATCCGACTCAAAAATGCATCACCTTCTTCCGCAAACCTTGCTGTAAGCCTCTGACAGACCTCCAAACGTCTCAACTTCAGATTTTCGGTCAAAAGGTGAGGGACTCATCTGGAACACACTTTACGGAACTGTAGGTCGTTTGTGATGATTGCTTGACAACTCCCATAGCTGATTCAGACTTGTTCTGCAATTTCTGATACTGTTACTCGTTGATCGTCGTCAATAATGCCTTTAACCGCACGAATGTTTTCGTCCTTAATGCTGGTCCGAGGACGGCGATCGTGTTGCTGATTTTCCACACGTTCTCGTCCTTCCTTGAACTTTTTATGCCAGGCATACGCACGCGTCCTTGACAATGTTTGATCCCTTAACTGTGCAGTCAATCTCTGGCAAATTTCTGCCGCTGTAACTCCTTCACGAGCAAGAAATTTTATAATTATGCGTTGCGCAGTGGAGGGGTGGACCTGTTGCTCCGACATCATGAGCGGTACTGACGAAATGACGGGAAATATCTAACAGCACGCTCTCTCCACTCCCAAAGGACCCGCCTAAACATAGCAGAAGCGCGCGGCCAGTCCTACCAACTGTTGATGTTCAGGAACAAAAATCCCGTTTATATTTGATCCCCCCTCGTATTTCCCTAGTTCAGAATGACATATTACACGACCCCCTTCCCATTTAAGAATATCAACTGAGATTCAATACTTCAAGATGGCTGAAATGAAGAATATACCAGTGTTACCAGAGATTTTCTATTTTCATTTTCCCTGACTTTTCCAGGTTTTCCAGATCTGTAGAGTACATTTTCCAGGTTGAATTTCTAGTATATATTTTAGCTTCTAAGATTAGGAAATCTTTGTTAGCTAAAAGTTGTATTAAAAAAATACACAGAAAGGTCCACCACAACATCCACCCTCTGCCTTTCTGTGTATTTTTATGACATTTATTTATTTATTAATGCGAAAACACATTAACAAAATTGAAAAAAAGGGAACTAAAAAAAAATGTTATATTAAAAATATTCAAAAGCAAGTCTGGAAACATTGCAACATATCTAATATCAAAAATCAAATCAAATATTAATACAATAAAGTCAATCAATCAAATAAAATATAAATCTGATATAAAAAGAAAGGCATTAAAACAAAAGGACAATTAATCAAATAGCTTATAATAACGTTTGCAGCTCAACTTACATATCAAAACATACATATTCATTAGCTGAATACTTTTCAGTAACTTGCTAAAAACCTGATCTCATGCTCCTCTTAATTGCTTCTAAAATGTAACTATTTTCTTTAATTCTAACACAAAGTTCTAAAATTTACGCCGGAAAGGATCAAACCTGCAATCTGAGAGAAAAAAAAGTTTTTAATCTTCTTTGATATAAGCTGTCCCTCTATTATCTACCCAACCTTCCCCCTCCTTCACTAATAACAATCAACTAAAGATTGGGAGTACTCTTAGGATAGGGGTTTAGCATAAATATTGTCACTAAGTTCACAAAAAGTAAGACTGGTACAACCAAGTTCAGTGTGTCGCCTTAAGTTCTTCGAGTCCTTCATGCCAGGGCGTTTAGTCGTAAAAGAAAAGTATACTTGCAACGCTTTGCATGGTCAAAAGCAGAGAAGTAAAAATAATAACGTTATTGATTTTTTGTACTAAGCTTGTTAACAACTAAATTCCCTGACTTTTCCAAGTTCTCCAGGTTTTCCTGGTACCTGGTAACCCTGATATACCCTCCACCCAGTACCCATTACTATGTATTTGCTTTTCATTTCTTTCAGCAATTTAAAAGTATTTCAACACTTTTGTACTCTAGACAAGAATTTGACTATTGTATCATTAATATCTCCCAAACTAATTGCGCTCGGGTTACGAAAATTTGTATGCGCACATATTTTGGCATCCTAATCATGACGCAGGGAAAAAATGATAACTTTTTCTGCCCCATCAGCGAAATTAGTTTTTCCAAATAGGGGACTGGAAAATCCGAACTAAGCACCGGAAGTACTATTACAACGCCCAATCAGGGGCCGCGTGATCCAAGGAAATCCCGTAAAACAAATGAAGTGTGGAATACGCCAAAGGGCGTGATGCCACAATGAAATGAATGAACGCCGTTGAGTGGGTTTTGTAAAATGTTAATTATGCTAACCGAATGATCTACCTTATGTTAAAATCATTACTGTCAATGTAATTACAGTATGCATTTCAGTGAAAATTCCATTAAATTGTTTCATGGTACGGCAATGTCATTTTGGGTTTAAGCAGTGATCGATTTGTTATAAATTACGAACGGGGATCCTAAAACTAGTGGTTGCTGGTAAATATCAACATAGGCTTACTACCTGTTTGGGTAGAAATACAAAGATTTTATCCCTGGTTGGGATGATATTCGGAATCAATAACCGGGGATGAAATTCTCACGCACCAGGGAAAATCCCCTGCATCCCCCTGGGCAAATCGAACACTCGGTTTAAGTTTAGTAGAGGGGTGAACTAAAATATAAAATTTACAGAAGAAATAATACGGTTAAAAGGATGTGGAGTTCGTGAATATTGGAAAGATCCAAGTGCTGCAGTCTCATATTGATGTACAATAAAGCAGAAAGGGCGGTGAAGAAGAGGGAAGCAGAAGGTAATTTACGAGCGGGAATTGGGGGTTAAGATTTACTTTATCTACTCCAAACGTCCACCCTATCGATAAATATTACACGCTATACACCGCTCATTTTCAAAAACTATTTATCGCTGACACCTCCATACTCACAACCCAAAATGGAGGTATACAAAAAATAGTACATTCGCACAACAACAATTAATTTATAAAATAGGCACTCCAGTTGATTCGGAGACGGATATAGTGGCACGAAGAGGAATACTAATCTGGCACTGTTTAGCTTTTGCATTCTTTTACTGTTTATAAGTTAAGGTAGGAGAGTTAGGTTAGGTTAGAAAAGTCAGGTTCGATTATTATTTATATACGCAATTTTCACAGTTTAAGTTTAATGTTTCACTCCAAAACTTATAATTTGCGTGTAAACACTGCTTCACACTTCTTAGTATTATCTTTCTCCTGTAAATTTTACTTCTTTGGAATAAAGTAAACCGAACCCGGAATTAGAGAAAGTTTCTGGGGCTAGTCAACTTATATTACACTAATGTTCCACTAATTTTGCCATCAGATGATTCCATTACGCTGTGGTCACCTCCGTTCCTATGTTACAGATTCGCTGCAAGGATTTCATTGATGTGAAATCCATCGAAATCCAACCAATTTTACGATCTACTTGCATTTACGCAATGCGAGCTGCCATTATGTATTAATTGGCGCACGTCTTCAAGAGAGTTCCACTGTTCGCACATCTCTATACAGGTCATATCGGGCAGAAGATTCATGCACAGATTCAAAGTAATGCAAGTAAGTGAAGACGGGTTAGTTAAAGCCAAGTTAGGTAATACCCGTTGCATTTTGCCATCGCCATAACGAACACTGGCTCTAGTCCTACACATAAGATACGGTAAGTGCACAGACACAATCAAGGCTGAAAATGGAAATATACACGAAATTGAATGCTTTACCTTCGTTAATATCTTATATTGTCTCTTTTGTCTATGATTACAATATTGACGAGACAGAGCAGAAAGGTGTTCACGAACCAGGAAGGCGTTCCGGTCCATTTCGAGCCTTGAAGAAGGAAATGCAAAGAGTATAGCGAGCAAAGCCAGGTTAGTTAAAGCCAGGTTAGCTATCATCCATCGCATCTTGCCATCGCCAGAACGATCACTTTTTAATTCGAGTCCTTAAGATATTCCACTACTGCAAATAGTTCGTCTTCACCGCCCTTTCCGCTTTACTGTACATTAATTCGAGAAGGACTCGAATTCTCATTTTTCAGTTTTCACAATCAAATTACTATAAAATATTATATGTTTCCGATTTAATTGCATTTTGATTATGTACTGTTCCCTCTCCACCAGTTAGTTCAAGCTTCAATAATTACATACAATAATTTTCAGACAGTCACAATACGAACTACTCTACCAAGTCCTAACTATCCATCACTCTATTGCATCAGTAACATAAATAAATAACTCCCAGTTCGATAAGTTTTATCTAAACTGCTTATTTTAACTGGTATTTTAATAGATATTTGCATATAACAACTACTGCTATCACTGCTAAGAATGTACACCAGTTGTAACCATCCCTACAATGCAAGAGGACGGAATGTGTTATACATTTTGTTCTCTGCGACACCTAACAGAGAATAATAATGGTACTTCCGGTGCTTAGTTCAGATTTTCCAGTTTAATTTCGCGTCTCATCAGTATGTTCGCTTGGTAGTACTCGTCTTCCATTCTACGGATTTTCCCAATTCTAAGCTTGTACCAGTGTGGGTCGCTGGTCACTATGAGTATAGCGACATGCAGCTATAGGAGTCTTCTGACTATCCTGTCACCGTAGTGCGCGGTATTGAGTGTAAATTAGCGCCAGATATTCATAAGTAGTGTACCAAAACTTTTCCCGCCAATTTCTCTTCAACCACTGGCCAATGGCACTTAATATTTTACACACAAACTCAACTTTTTATGCTGATTTTATATACATATATATGCTAAATCTGAGTGTCCACTTGGAATAGTGCTACTTATAAGTGCAACGGAAAAGCCCCGCCCAGAAGTATATATCTGCCTGTATTAAAACTTTCTAAACAGAAACACACATGACCCAATAATCATTGATATAATTTTAGTGAAAAAGAAACCACAGGCTCATATCATGTTTCCCAAAGTAGTACGTCATAGATGTAATGTTGAACCGCCTACGGCGTTGGCACACTACTCCACGCGGCAACACTGATAGTATTGATAGGTGATAAAACAAGTGCTGATCAAGCTCTATTGTGGAATATTCTGTTAATATCGTTGCTTGTTTTACTGCCAGAAGATTATTAGATATTACTGGGTCACATCTGTCTCTTTTGAGCAAGTTTCAACATAATCGGATATGTTCTTCTGTGTGGCTTCTTTTTCAAGTCCACTTAAGGCAACATAAAATAATCGATGAACAAAGCAATAAATTTTATTTAAAAACTAAAAACTTGTAACAGTTTCAACAAATAACTAACTACTTGGCCAAGTAATTAGTTAGCTGGTGAAACTGTTACACGTTTTTCGTTTTTAAATAAAACGTATTGCGTTGCTCAGAGATTATTTTATTTTACCTTAAGTATATAGAAGCAAAGCTTTGATATGGAAAAAAAGGCCACTTAATGTAAAATGTAGTAATTATAGATTTTCTCAAAACTCCAAAAAGCATATAAATTAACCAACTACAGCAATCGGTAGGACTGATCAAGAATTTTCGTTTGACATATAACGCTTGCTTTGCGTCACAACTATGCCGAAAGTTTTCATAAATCTGGAAGGTCCTTTGACACGATGATGCAAGGCTTGACTCCCAAGGTTTTAGTCGAGTATTTTCTCAAGTGATTTTGTGAAGAAATAGCTGAGGAAAAAAGAAGTGCCGTTAAAGTTTGCTGTGGATTTCCTTTAATAAGTGACGTACTCGAGAACCCACTTGTTTGTTCGTCACGAGGAGTGCACCCAATAACAACTCATTTTATGCTCAAATGCTGTCTTAAGGTTCTGCAAAATAATCATTTTGAAATGTGAATCACATCTTCAATTTTCCTGAGTGTAAGATATTTATTTTGCGTATCTACTGTGTTGCTGTTCACGCTTGCTATACTCGTTGAAGGTTATCCATGTAGGATTAAAGTAGGTGACAAACCAACACCCATTAATTCTTTATGTCCTCTGTAAATCGTTTATTTTCCCAGACATCCTCATTTGATAAACCTCTGGCATAAGACGAAAATCTCTCCGGCGAACTTGTTAAGCAAAACTTGATGGCGTCTCTGTGTTCCTCACCCATTTCCTTGCGAAATCATTTCACTACACATTCGAATACACATTCATAGGGTTCAGCACGCAATACTTAGAGAACTGCACATAGTCACTGCAGCATACATGATAATCACCTGTTGTCTGATGCTGCGCTAATTAGCATAAGAGATTTTCTTCACAGATACATGTCGAAGACACACAAAATGTTGTCACCTATTATAAATTTTTCTCAGTTTTGAGATAACATTTTGTAGATTCATGTGTTTGTTCTAATATGTTTCAGTACGGTTTTTTTTCTCTCCCTCTCTCATACAATAAGCATATATCAGGAGTATGTGATTCGGTACAGACATTAGCGACACGTCAATACTTTATGACAAGGATAGTAACTATCCAACGAAATAAATTATTGGATCAAATCACAACAAAGCTGAATGGCAGTACATCTCCACTCACCAGGAAACATACTGATTTCCAGGTGGTTTAGTAGAAGTTGATCAATACGAGTACCATTGTTGACAGCCAGTCATCAGGTAATGCGCAACCATGAACAGTGGAGTGGCCAGTGCTGTGTTATCTGCTCTGCTGAATCAAGCTTTCAGCTGTTTCGAGCAGACAGTCCAGTCTGTGAATGACGGAGATTACATGAAGTTACGGATCCGTCCAGTCAACAAGGTATGCAAACGGTGGAGATTCTGTAACAGTGATTGGGGATTCGCGATCACCATTAGTGAAACTGAAGTCTGCCTGGACATGTGTGAGGTCTAGTTCCAAGCCTTTTGAACTCTTGTATGCTAGCCATGATTCTCAGTGGGGATGGTTTGTACCAGCAGGATAAAGAAACTCCGCACCGTGAGTGGGTGATAAAGGCACTCTACTGCCTTTCAGGTACTCCCTTGCCACCCGCGCTCGCTACATTTGAGCCCTTTTGGCCACTTCTGGAACACTGTGTAGATCTTACTGGCTGGCAACCATGCTCAACAAACAGAACTTGATAATGGACAGCCACTGAATGTGCATGGGTTGTTGATTACACCCACCGAACAACTGAAATACCAAGTCATCTCCTTGCACACGTTATTCTGACGAAAGGAAGAAGCTACACGTTATTAGCTAAGGTGTTTTTTTTGTTTTTTTTTTCAATTTTGGAATCTAAGTTTTGTGTAAAACCCATTTGCAATTTTTTTTTTTTTTTTTAACAGAGACTTGCCTTTTGTTTTTGCATTATTTTCACTCCACTTACCTCAAAACTTTTCATTATGAGAGACTGATCATCCACGAAAACTGCGAATTCATAAATCTGGATAGCTGTTGAATGATCTAACTTCCCTTGAAGATAATCATAACATCTCTTTTCTAGACCTGGCAGAAAGTATTTTCGAGCACAATATGCAACGTCGAAAGCCTCGTCAATACTTCCAATTGCAATTTGTCGGACATAGATCCACCTGGGAAAAAAAAAATCAATAGCAAGCAAATTGCAAATTATAATGTTCAGTAACTTCAAAGAACTATTCGGAGTTCGAATCGATATTGTACCGATTCGAGTGAGAGTCAAATGCCCTAAATGGTATGATTATAATATGATAATTAGGAACATTTCAATATTAGCATTTGTAGATTTGATGATTACAGCATTTAAAGATTTGGCACCAGTTAAGTTAGTAGTCTTCATTCCTATCTGAAGCATCCTCTTTTTCTTGTTTTAAGTTTCTGATAAGAAAGATAAATACTAAAAGAGTGTAAGTCTAGTTTGGTGCGAGAATTACCCACTGGAAACTAAAGATTGGTGATAAAGCTACTTTTATGAGTTTAATTTCATATAAAGTCCCTTTGTATTTGGCATGAGTGTACAATTTCTGTCAGTCGATGTAACACAAAGATGAATACAGTAGACTAATTCTCTTCAGGAAAGCAGTTCAAAATCCCACGCTATAGTATATCAACGCTTTTATTTGTCCAGGAAAATCACAAATAATTCTAAAATTTTATCTATCGCAGTGATATGGCGAAAATTATGATGGAGTTTAAATAGTTGCTCTGAATAGAAAGCCTGAATCTCATAGCACCTTTGTTTTACTTTATCAAACTGTGGACAGAAGTAAACTAAAATGAATGCAAGTCCCCTCTCCTCTGGCTCATTCAAAGAATTATTACAATATATTAAAATAGTTCGACGGTTAGCTAAACGTAAATTAGTTACTTTATGGCGTCTAGTCTAACTTAACGTAGGATTAGATAGATAAAGTGGTTATCTTAAGTTTATATTCAACCGCGTTATGTTTCATAAGTGTTGATCTAACTGAATTCTACGAATAATATAATTGAATTAAAGCGAGGTATCGAATTGTGTTTGATGATTGCGAACAATGATTTCTGCGCAATGGTTTTAAGTTGAAGTTAAACAGATAGTATGTTCACCTGGAGGCGTAAATATTGAAATTACTGGTATGTAACCTACTTCAAAATTTACAATGCATTTAACTCGGAATGATGTACCTAGTTACGTATGGTGAACGGGTTGTACTGAATAGCTCTGGTGAGACTTTAGCTTCTTAGATGTAATTCTGAAACTGTCCTTTTGTGTATATACTTCGCTTAAGCTGCCCATCACATGTTCGCTTTTTGAGTAAGTTTGAAGAAGAAAAGGTGCTACCATGAAGCTGTAAAGTTTTATAGAACAATGTTTATAGTCGTTATATTAATTAATATTTCGTAAAAGATATTTTGTATGTATAAAGGTTACGTAGAAGAGATGTTTAGCTATCAGTAAACTCAGAACAATAAAATAATACTTTTGGAAGTTCTCGTGAAGAATATATATATATATAATAAATCACAGCCATATTCAATCCACTAGTGGATGATGCCTCTCCCCGAAGGGAGGAGTTGGTCTACTGCTCCCACGCTGACCAGACGGGTTGGGAGAGGAGAGCCGAAGCTCTCACTGTGATCGCCACTGTCTTTTATTCACAGCAGCTCCCCAATTGTCCTCACGATGCTGGGTCAACACCGACATTTTTTAGCCACCACCGGGAATATATATATATATATATATATATAAAACCGTTGTTTTTAATCATACAGGTTTTTTTACATGTACGTCCAGAATTTTGAAAGAAAAATATAATATTCAGAACTTCCACAAAACTGAATGCAGAGAAAGCAAGCAACCATTCTTGCCATTATTGAACTCAACACAACGTTTCGACTGTAACTGTGTAGACAAGAAATGGAACACATGTAGATGAGAACAAGCAAGAAATGGCGCCTTTCATTTACCCGAAACATAAAGCCTCATTGTAAAACAAAATTAATAATTGTACACAATACGCGAAAGTAAACTAAGAGAAAAAAAAAACGAAAGAAAAAAATAAGCTGTTTCTACTGGAGAGCAAAACATTTATATGTATTTCTAGAAAAGCGCTTGTTAATGAATTTCCAAGTTCTCAAATCAATCAACTTCCTTCCTACGCAACCAAACATCACAAGCTATAATTACGCATCTTACTTTTTAGGTAGATTTCGAAGAAAATATACCTATTGAGATCGGTACGATATGAAAGCATATATATATATATATAACACGCTAGCGGCCATAATTTGAAGATATTTGAACCAAATTTTTATATGTTGTTTCTAGGCTTAATAGCTCGGTTAAGTTCGTTAATTAGCAAAATCGGTAGCCATCTTGGATCCAAAATGGCCGCCGAACCCATTGTTGTATAGAATACACAGCCTAAAC
>JAGDQP010016184.1:0-41069 GCA_022664845.1 Lepisma saccharinum | reverse complement strand
AAACGCTTGATTTCATCTACCCATCTTACATTTGGACGTCGTATATACATATACAGGGAGGTTCACCTAAAACTAGCACCTCAAATATCTCGGCTCCTAGTTCACATAGAGCTTTTAAAAAAAATTAAGTTACTAAGTAGCATATGGCAAATCAAATAGTAATATTTTCATGGTCAGTGGCGGTCCGGGAATACCCATACGAGAGGTCAACTACAAAATTTTAAATGGAAAGTGGGCTAGCTATTCACTTCTTCGGCACAAGAAGTGAAAATGGAACAACTTTTAGAGGAAACATGTTGTAATATTACTTACGGTATAGCAGCTACGACAGCCAATTGTTATTGGAATGATTGTACGGCGCCTCAAATAAATCTGTTCCTCCTATACAGTCCTTTAATAAAGTTCGTTGCCCGTGTTAAAAATTTGTGTCATCAAGGCTAAGGGTGGGCCAACACTGTATCAACTGCCAGTGTTTCCGAACCCAATTTTGGGACCCATATCTGTACTTCATTTTCAGTTGGGTGACCGGATTCTTTTGGTCACAGAATGTTGATTTTGTAAAAATTTGTTTGATTTTCTTTTAAATACTTATTCGTTGTTTATAATGAGAGAGCCGATGCAAGCTGAAGTAATACTTACTCTTGTAATAATAATATTAATTACCCCAGTGGACACGTGAACAGAAAGAAATTTTAGTTTAGGATACGCAAAGTCAAACTAATCTAACAAAACCTATTCAAATAGAATCTAAACGATTTTCAACTAATTCAGGCTAACTTAACATAAAGAATCAGAAAGGGAAAGTAAAAAATTTACTGAATTAAATTAGAAAGGTAGAATACAACGACCATGTTTACTCTAAATTTAAAACAGTGTTCATACATTTCAGTACTGGTAACATTCTTATTGAAAAGTCTATCTTAGTACAAATAAGCATTGCCAACAAAATGACAATTACAACCTCTTTGTAATTTCAAGACATTTATCGTAGCATTACTTCCAGCATGCATATGTTATGGCAGAAAAATACAGAACAAAGGACACCAGTGTTCGGTTTGTTAAATTTATAAATTGCGAAGGAGTTATCCTGAAACTAATGATTTCTGGTATGTTTCAACGTACTACCTGCTTGGGTAGAAATACAAGATTTAATCCCTGATTGGGATGATATGCAGAGTCAACAAACGAGAATGAAATCCTCAAACATTAGGGAAAATCCCCGGCTTTCCCCCAAGCCAAATCGAACACTGGATAACATTGTATAGAGTCAGACCATTCGAATTCATCTCATCCTCACTTTACATCAGCAATGAAGATTACATTATTGTGTTCTAATACTGAAAATAAAGATTGAAAGAGATATTCAAAGTCAAAATTGGTTGTCGTAGCTGCTATACCGTAGGTAATATTACAACATGATTCCTCTAAAAGTTGTTCCATTTCACTTCTTGTTCCGAAGAAGTGAATAGTTACCCCACTTTCCATTTAAAATTTTGTAGTTGACTCCGCGTATGGGTATTCCCGGACTGCCACTGACCATTTGATTTGCCATATGCTACTTAGTAATTCAATTTTTTATTTCAAAGATCTATGTGAAATAGGAGCCGAGATATTTGAGGTGCTAGTTTTAGGTGGACCACCCTGTATATAAACGAATTAGGAAATTTAATAAGATTAGTGAACAAACGCATTGTGGAGGTTAGTTAAGTCAGGTATGGTATTTTTTTATTGCACGCACGATTAACTCGTGTTTTCACAATGCGCTCTTCCTGCCGTCGCTAGTCACAAGTGCCCTGTAGTAGTGTCTCAAATACAAAGAACTCCTATTACGGCGGGATCATTCTCGCACAGGCGCATTACTCCTTCACCGTAAATGAGACTGACAAGCAGACAGTTTCCAATTATCAATTTAGTGGATTGGTAGCATGTCGGAAAGCTAATACGGAGAACCCAAGATCGAATCATAGTGTGATTTGCTTTGTCTTTTTTAAAGAAAAAAAAAACGTTCCTGCGTAGCCTAGTTGGTAGCGCGCTCAATATTAGTGCGAGCGGTCCCGGGTTCGATTCCGGTGTTGACTAAGCAACGTGAGGGCAATTGGGGAGCTGCTGTGCATAAAATACAGTGGCGATTAAGGTGAGAGCTCTCCTCTCCCAACCCGTCTGGTCAGCGTGGGAGCAGTAGACCAACTCAAGTAGTGGATTGAATATGGCTGTGATCTATTATTATTATTATTATTATTATTATTATTATTATTATATAAACTCATTAGGACATTTGATAAAATTAGTGACCAAGGGCACGTAGAAGTTTGGTAAAGTCAGGTATGTGTTCTCTTTTATTGCACACGCGACTGAATCGTGTTTTCTCAGACATTCGAAAATAGGCCTTCTTGTTTTGAGACCCTAGTGGCCTTGTTCCCTTCTTCAAGCTGACTAATATTTCCAAGGCCAGATAAATCATTCTATAACTAGCTATTGTTCTTTTCTTCTACCTTATGATAAGAGTGTATAAATTTTGGTGCGTTTTTAGTAAAAAAAAAATATTTCGATTTTTTAGCGTTTGTTCACTTCTTCAAATTGCTGGTTTATTTTTTCTAAACTATGTGAATTTTATGGACTGTTCAACGTGCGTATTGTTTTCACTGTCTCAAAGGAAGAAAAAAGTCTAATCGCAAGACCAGAGCTTTCCTTCGAAATTACGAAATAAAAAGGAGTTTCTCTTAAAAATAATTTTAAAAAAACTTTAGGTGAAGGAGCACTGAACCCGGGACCACTGAATCCCAAGTCCAATGCCTTACCCTTCTTTTACAATTTTATTAAATATGAATTGGACTACAGAATCAGAATAAACGGAAAATATTACAAAAAACGTTAAATGCAAATAACGTTATAAAACAAATTAAACAATAACATTTCAAAATAACCTATTTAAAATATAAATAAAAAATAAACCATTTTAAAAATAAAAACTTACGATGAACTGGTATCGAACCCGCATCCACTGTATTACAACACCAACGTCTTATCCATTACTCCACGTAGCCAACTATCAACCAGTGCTTTCTGAGAGCTCCTTACATCAATTCCGTACACGAGTAACATACTCTACTAATTGCGTAGTGTTCACACGTCGTGGTTGTCCTCTCTGCTGACAAGTCTCTGCCATTTTTTTTCGTTCTCCCAGCAGTTCTGTTTATTTAGAAAACATGACACATTTTTTTTACCATTAACAAGCTTCGGAGAAAAATAGCAGCTAAGCCAGTAACTGCTATTTGTCATCGGTTGTAGCAGTCATAGCAATTTATCTCATGTAGCAGTGAAAAATAGCTGCTACGATAGTTTTGCTCATCTCTATTTCGCACCTATTTTTGATGTCTTTACTGATTTTTTTGCTTTCTTTGTTTATTGTATAGATGCACCATCCCTTCCAGATTTCAAATCCGGCATAAAGTAGATTTTCACATTTTTGGCGTTTATTGCCTTCTTCAAACTGCCGATTCAATTCTAAACTCAAATCAATCGAGTGATTGTTTTCGCTTTTAGGTATACGCGTCTCAGGCCATTTATAATTCTGACATTGCAACATAATATACGCGTAATAGTGTTCATGTAGCTCACAATAATGCAGATTTATTATAATATTTACGTTGTATTCCGTAACATTTTAATCAGAGCTTGCTTTTCGTCATATTAATTAATATTATAATAAGAATGTCTGCACAGAACAAATTCCACTTTTGTTCAAATGTAAGTTTGCCAGTATGTCAACATCAATATGTAAAGCGTGTCATTGTCGAATAAAATCCTATATCAATGTGATCATACTATGCGTACTAAAAGGTTCTCGTAATAATAATGAAATAAAATGAAATTTTATTAACGAGCAATGAACAACCTATGCCACCGTTTTAAATTTGGTTTTACTCGCAACTCCCAAGTGTTCGAGGAATCAATTTATGCAGTCCGTGATATCATTTTTGTATCATGGTAACCCTAACTGGTAAATTGTTGCGCATGCGCATTTAACCCATTCTTGCACAAATTTCTTCACTTCTCCAAAATCACTTTTTTCTAGTTTTCCCACAAGTGAACATTTTCACAAAAATATCTTGCCGATGTTCCTTTTTGACGCCTCCTCTGCTCGAGACATAGAATTAGTAAGATTAAGGTTTTCTTAACACTCTGTACCCCACTAGTATTCACCTCTGAATTTCGTTACATCTCGAAAATATACCCTGCTTGTAACACCTTTCTTTTCCCTGCTTTTTTCTTTTTTCTCAGAAGTATTGGTTTCATAATTGCTTAGCTCCGCCTTAGGTCTCCTGGAAGTAATATTTTGCCACAGGCGACTCGTAGAGCCAGACGTCAGTTGTCGGAAATTTATGGAGTATTGTCACAGATGACGTAGCTTAACTAGAATTGTTGGCCCTCATGAAAGAATCTTTTAGGGCCCTTGTGACACTAAGTATATACTACACATTCATGGTTCAATCCTAGGGGTAGTCACTGTAAGTGAGGCTTTTCCTTAGCTTTTTCTATGACACCGGGGTAACGTAAACATGATACTTTAGTCTTATGTCTGGATATTCGCAAATCCCATCCCTCGGTGTTGTGGAAAAGACAGACTTGTGACAGATCACAAGATAAATACCGTTTTAAAAACTTAAAATTTGAACTGAATTCATTTATGGCCTTTTGGCACATGTTACAATATGTAATTGCTAACTGAACACAAACACAAAAAGTAGACCTTATATCTACGTTTGGAACATTTTTGGATACCGACAATGTTATAGTATATAGCTTCGATAGGAATAAAAGCTGCAACTTCTGAAAGAATAAGCTTTCCACCTTGTTCTCATTTCAACAATATATTTAATTAACGTTCGAGTGCCCATATGCTCAGCTCCTTTTAAATTTATTGCAATGCAAGCCAGCTCTTTCTTGTCCAATGTTCACGCATGAAGTTACTTCCCGCTTACCAACTCTGAGAAAGCTTTTAAAACCAAACTTCGAAGAGACTCCATTCATCATGTTTGTTGCCTTTGCCAATAATTCCGTCTTCTCTTTATTTGTCGCCTGGACACTACCCGCCCCTGCAACGTGGCGTCTCGTGGTCTTGTTATAAATATAGGGTTGTGTCTCCTTTTTTAACATAACCCTTAAAAAGTGTGTGTTCCGTAGTTAAAATCCTGCAATCGCAGACCCGCACCAGCCCGGCTCGGTCCGTGCAGACCCCTACCCCGTTTAGTTCTGTCCGGCCCGCAGTCCACTCCAGGCTCAGATCAGCCCGGGGCGGCCCGTGCAAACCCTTACCCCGTTTATTTCGTCCAGTCCGCAGTCTATCTCAGGCTGGCACGCCCAGACTCCTACCCCATTCAGTTCGGTTAGTTTCGTAGTCCAACCAAGACCAGTCCGGCCCAGCCCGCTCAGATCCTTACCCCCGTTATGTTCCGTCCGGTCCGCAGCCCAAATGTAACTTTCCAGCATGCCCCGGCCCGTAGGCCCCTGCTAACCCAGGTCTGCAGCGACGCGGGGTCGACCCGAAGCAATGACATACATCTATATAAAGAAACTAGAAAGTTTGTCTGTGTCTGGAAAAAGAAAATGAAACCTTAAAAATGGAAGTAACTAATCTTAAAGTCATGCACATGAAAGATGTAACCAGATTATCAACTCAAATGGAAACTCAGATATGAAAAGCGATATGATAGTAGAAGACAGGAACCAACTACGAATAAGACTAAAGGATACACAAAAAGAAGTTAAAAAGGAACGGCAGAAAATGAAGAACTCGCTACAAAGAATAAAAACTTGATGCAGAATGTTATGGATCTCAAGATTGAAGAAGGAAAACAGCTTGCAGAGCTTCATACGGAGAATACATGGATAAAGGAAAAACATGCGGATATTATGGACATTTTAAAGGAAAGACCAATGGGAATGGAAACTGATCAGGATGAGCATGTAAGGACTATGGCAGAAGTAGTAAGATCAACTATGACGGAAAAGGAAATTGCGCAAGCAAAGGCAAAGACTAAGCCTATCATTGTAATAAAACCAAATGAAGGTGAAACCGTTAAGGAGGTTGAGGAAAGGTTTACCAGAGTTATCAACCTGAAAAAGTTAAAAAACAAGGTTTCACAAATCAAGAAAACAAATACAGGGTTAATTATTAGCACAGATACGAAGGAGGAACATGAAAGAATTAAAAATAGCGAGATTGTAAAGACAAACTTTAAGGTAGAAGAAACTAAGAGGATTAAGCCGCTTATGGTAGTTTATAACGTACAAGTTGATCTTAAAGATGGGGAAATAGTGAAAACATTGGTAGAACAGAACCTGAAAGAAGAGCTAAGCAGAGAAGCTAAGGAAGTCGAACCAAGGTTTCGGGTAGGGCCTAAGAGACGTGATAGAACCCATTTGGTCATTGCGGTCTCTCCAAGTATTAGGAAATATTTGAATCTGGCAAAAAAAGTTTATATAAATTACGAATCAAATCAGCTTAGGGACTTTATAGAAGTAATGTGTTGTTTCAGATGTCAGGATTTCGGACACTTCCGGAATCACTGTTTGGATGAGGATACAAGGTGCCGCTATTGTAGGAAGAAAGATCACAAGAACGAGGAATGTCCAGATAAGAACCAATATATCTGTGTCCCTTGCCAACTACGGAAACGGCCATGTCAGGAACCAAATAGCGACAAGTGTGTTAGCTACCAAATAGCATTCAAAATATACATTTCTAAAATAGACTATGGAGAATAGAAAGAATCAATCTACCCAAACTGGCAAGAGAAAGAGGAAATCTCCTTCTAGGATTAGGAGACACAAGAAACGACTAGAAGAATTTCTAAGGAGAAAACTAAATATAGAACAAAATGGATATCAGGTAAAGGAGGCAGATAAGCCAGTCCCCCACGTAAAGGGCCGGACCGCCATCGAAGAAAACTATGCTGGGAAGAAAGAAGAAGGAACTAATACTAACCTAACAAATCATAACCAACTGGAACCTATATTAAATTGAATTAAACAAGAGGGCAAATTTACAAGAAGGGAAGAAGATCTTTTGATCTTGAATACATACATTAACCTTGAAAAAGAAGAAAATATAATAATACACTTTGTAAACCCTGCTTTGGCTACTTTTCCTAGAGGAATAGCGGAAACAGTTTTTCAAACACATGAAAATGATAGTATTGAGAATATGAGCAACGCTGATCTACAATCTGATGTAAAAACAACTAAAATCTATTACAGTATTAATAAATTTGGTGTCAAATTCATCCATATGAGCTCCAGTAAGGAAAGTGCGGTAGAGGACATTATACTAATAATTAAGGAATTGAGTGCACAATTAGAGGGACATACTATTCAAGATAAACTTCATTTGGTGTCGCCGGCGATAGGAATGGGCAAATGGAAAATATCACCTACTATCATGGTTCCAACCATTTATGACTGTATAAAAGAAAGTGGTTCTAAAATAACACTAACAATGAGAATACCGGAGGTACATATTTTTAAATCTGTAGTTGAAGCGATTCAAGAAGATCAGAATAGTCCAATCGTAAGGAATTGTATCGAATCGAATGAAAAATTGACCATATATCAGGAACCGCTGACTCCACCACCAAGTCCAAATAAAAAGGTCAAACAGGATAAACTGAAAACCATGTCAATGAAGGATTGGTATAATTGGTATTTCCACAAGGAGGAAAATTCGGAAACTAGTGAGAACTTCCACAAACCCGAAGAAAAGAAACACGTAAACGAAGAAAGAATAATGGACAAGGGAAATGCTACCCAAGAACCATATGATATTGAGGGAAATCCTGTTATGCGTGATCAGAAAATAGATACTGTTAGTGAATATCAGCTAAAAGTAGCTGAGGACCCAACTTCAAATGAAACTAAACAAAAGAATGAAAACGGAAATTCTACAAGCGGTAATGATTTCTTAACTGAACAGATTTATAAGGGAACAAATAACATTTATAGCTAGCAATCCTGGAGGACGTTCAAATTCTGACTACAGCACTTCGCCAAATAGTGAGAGAATATGATGGAAAAGGTAGATTAATCACTTTTCCTATATTGAAAGAGTTAGATGCAGTTGTGCTCCGGCCCCATGATATTCCCCAGGGAGGAAAAAATCTGTTAGATCTGTCGGATAAAGTTTTTGAGAAACGAGGAATATCGTGGAGACTAGATAATGTTTACAACCAGTTTGTTGGGGCTCACGGCAGGATCTGCTTTGATCCTTTGAAATCGGGCGTGGGTGCTTTGGTGCATACGCGATATGCTTCATGATTCGACAATTAAGATATTGGAGAATAATTCTCAGCACTCTAAATTGGCAACAGAGGAAATTAGGAAAATCTCCGAAGATTATCAAATTGATATAATTACCCTACAGGAGCCTTACCTCTTTAGAGGGAAGTAACGATCAGTCCAATGGCCTGTAACGTGGCCCTGGGTGGAGAAGAATCTAGGACAGCAATAGCAATACTGAACAATAATATTCAAGCTATACAGATACATCAGTTCTGTAATAATTGGCAAACGTGTATCGAAATTAGACAGGGTGATATCTCATTTTGGTTAATTAATGCATATTTTCAATACAGTATGGATATTAAATTTCATCTTCAAAAGCTGAGAGAAGCAATCCAGGGATGCCCTCTACCTGATGTGGTAGTGAGTATGGATAGTAATGCGAAATCTCCCCTATGGGGGGCGCGACAACTAGATACCAGAGGAGAATATTTGGAAGATCTTGTAGGACAATTGGGACTATCCATCCACAACACCGGTGTAATACCAACATTTGTGGGGCCCAAAGGTTTGTCCTTTATCGACTTGACATTGACGACAACTAGTATGGAAGACAAGTTACAAAGTTAGAAAGTACATGACAAGATATCAACGAGTGACCATAACATTATTACCTTCAATATTGTATATCAAAATTTAGATCAATCAAATAATCAGCAAACAAAATTAAACTTATTGAAAACAGATTGGCAAAAAGTAAAAAGAATAGTAAAACTTCCAAATTGAAATTAATGAATATGAAGACTTGGATACACTTTTTTCAAATATAGAGAAAGAAATCCAAACGGCCCTCCGACAGGCGACACCTGTTAAGAATATCCAATCGAAATTTAGGACATCCTACTGGAACAACTACTTGGACAGACTAAGAAGGCAAACTAGAGCCGCTAGGAAAAGCTATCAGAGTTCACAAGATGCAGTAACTAGGGGTAGGAGACTAATTAAATACCGTGAATTTCGAATAAAGTATCATGATGAAATACTTAAATATAAAACGATTACTTGGGAGAAATATCTAGAAGCGAATATCTGCCAGGACCAGTGGGGAGTCCCATATAGGTTGGTCATGGATCAAGTTAATTATTCAATGATGTCAACAGTACAAAAAGTAAATGGGCAGCTAACAAATTCATGGCGAGAGACAATACTAACGTTATGTGAGAAATTCTTTCCAAAAGATAATCAAGAAGAAGACTCTCCAATTCACAGTAATACCAGGCGAATAGTCAAAATACCACAAGTAGTGGAAGAAACATCAGCAGGTGTCACGAATGAAGAAGTGAACGCAATAATTATTAAATTAAAGAATAAAAAGGCTCCTGGATTGGACAATATATCCAACAAGGTGGTTAAAAACTTGAAGGAGGAATTAACTCCATACCTAACGAGATTGTACAATTTATGTATAAAACAAAAGAAATTTCCAACGCCTTGGAAGTGGGCAAAACTTATAGTCCTTAGTAAGGGACATGATAGAGATCCCCAGCTCGTGGGTTCGTATAGATCTATAAGTCTCTTGAAAACTTTCGGTAAGATATTCGAGAAAGTACTGTATACTAGAATTCAACAACAAAGGTATATAGATGACTGTATATTGCAGTATGGATTTCGTCCTAAAAGATCTACAGAAGATGCAATTCATAGACTTTTGGATGTTGTGACAGAGGAGAATACTGCAAAAAAGTATGTGCTCTCTATGTTTGTGGATATTGAGGGTGCGTTCGATAGTATGTGGCCACCGGCAGTACTCTGTAACTTGAAAGACAGGTACACCACAAGAGATATGGGAAATAATACGAGATTACTTTAGTGAAAGGAAAGTGGTAGTGGAAGGCACGGGTGAAAACGTTCTTATAACACCGGAAAGGGGATGCCCGCAGAGGTCTGTCTTGGGACCGCTTCTGTGGGATATAGCAATCCAACCTAGCTTTGAGGAATTAGCCGAGGGAGGAGATGTGTGTGGTGTGGTTGCATTTGCGGACGATGTCGCAATCGTTACATTAGGCAATTCAAGAAATCAGATTGAAGAACGGGCGGGGGAAATACTGCGTGCTCTGGACGATTGGTGCTCTAACATTAAGCTTAAACCATCAACAACTAAAACAAAGTACATGTTATTCGGAAAGAAACTAAAAAGGGACCCCTTGATCTACCTACGAGAACAAAAAATTAAAAGAGTTGAAAGCTTTAAATACCTAGTAATTATAATTGATGAAAATCTAAACTTTAATGAACATGTAAGAACACAAAGGACAAAGGTACAAAAAATCAACCACAAGCTTATTTCGATTGCACAGAAGAACTTTAAATTGAATATTTCTCAAATTGGCGTTTATCAGAACTCTTTAATCAATGGTACAGCTAATTATGCGGCAAACATGTGGGCACACAGATTGTTGGGAAATGAAAAACTAGCTGATTCTTATAACGGGGCCCAAAGGAATGTAATTAGACTTAGTGGTGCCTATAGAACTACTCCTCATCTGGCAATGACAGTTATTATGGCATCACTTCCTACCAGTTTAGATGCTATAAGGAAAGCAGCAAAATATTGGTTAAAGAAGAAGAAGAACCTTGAAGTGGAAAGGCTCCTCTGTAGACATGTAGAGGATATCTCGGAACTGCAGGAAGTGATTATCGATAAATGGCAGCTGGAATGGCAAGCAACATCAAAATGCCAAAGACTTAAAAACTTCATCCCGAATATCCAAATGAGACTGGAAAATAAGAACCTAAAACCAACCTAAGAACCTTGTGCATTTTCTTACGGGCCGTGGGCCCTATAGGAACAAATTGTTCCAATTCGGATTAGTAACTGACCCTAATTGCCAGTGTGGAGAAATTGATACTCCGGAGCACGCGGTCCTCTGGTGTCCCTTGCAGGAACAAAACACCCTTATTGAGGAAAGACGCTCTATCAGGCAAATTCCAATACATGAAATACTACATAATGGCGACTACTTAAGTATACTAAACAATATGACTGAATACACGTCGACTAAAAGACATGAACTCGACTTTAGAAGGAATGTGTAAGGGATGACCGATTGTGGGATGATTGTGTTCCAGCAGCATTAGGAACTCCTGTGCCGGGAAACTGGCAATGAGCTGCTGGAAGTGTGTTTGAACTGTAGTGTGTGAGTGAGACTGGAGTTGGAGAGCCAACACCAGGTCTGAATGAATGGACTGCTGGAATCCAGCAGATCCGGAATCCGGATACGACTGTGTGGAGGAGTGGCTGCGTGTTTATGTTACGTGAGTGTGTCGTGAATAGAGTGTGATACTATACAGGATGAATATTAGTGGATAATCTTAGTGTTTGTGTATAAGGACAAGCTATCATCTATTATTGATACTAATCTCACACAGGGGAGCTACAAGAATTCAAACATGAGAATTCATACAGGTGACGAGGAATGCATGGTATCTGGATATCCCCATCATACCAACAAAAAGAGAATTCTTTAGATGAAAGCTTAATGGATTGGCACTATATAACAAACTGCTTCTATTCTATATCTTTGTCATTTCCTTTCTTCAACTCTCTTCCTTTTCTTATTTGTCATCCCACATAGCTCTGGTTTCTCGTCCTACTAATGATTCTTATCAATATTCACAAACAACTTAGAATAATTCACATAGGTGGCACTTGAATTTTCTTATCTGTTCTTCCATTTTCTGAATTCTCAAACTAATTTTCAATTTCATTTCACTATTTTATTCCTATCACATTGTTTTGAAGAATTCATCAATAATTAATCAATCATGGAACTTACTTGGGCACAGAGCCTGCGGTCGGAAAAGCTGTCACGGCGGGGGCATTGAGTACCCTGAGTCTCCGTCGCGCCGCAAGCGGGTGAAATACCGGAAATTGGTACCATCACCATCCAAACTAGGGATGCTTTACCTCTCATTGAAATACCATTTACAAATATATATAAATAACAGTATAAATAAATAAAAAGCTGTGCTTCTCTAAATAAGTTTCATAATAACAGCCATTATAACCAAATTTAGTTACACAACACTTATTACAACCTAGTAGAAGTAGTTATCTTGGAAAGGGTTTCTATAGGAAAGTATTAGAATAGGACCATATACTCAAGTCCCTTGTTATTTTTGTTTTTGTTATGTTTGTAGTGTAGTTTATGTCCTTTTTCTTTTATGTTCTACCCCTCCTCGTCCTCGTCCTTTGTCTTGTTTTTGTTACCAGTAAAATTGTATTAATTGAAATAAAGGAAAAAAATATTTGCTATAATGATACCCGGCCGATTTTCTCTTTTAGGTAATTGGCCTAAAAGCCCGGGAAACTTAGCAAATAAAAAAAAGTGTCAATCTGTATTTATATATGTTAATAATCCCAATCTACATAAATATCTTGATTTTCATCAAATTTTGCGTACGAGTTCCTTAGGTAATAGTCCAGGTCGTACCAGTGTTCCGGGTTTGATATTGTACCCCAGTTGTCATTGTTACAACTTTTTATTTTTAAAAATTGCTTCAATTTGGGCATATCAGCACCAAACTTGACACACATTATTAGACACAATACAAACATTTTCTGAGAGATCCTGTCTCCAGGTGTCAGTATTGCCACCTATTTCATAAAATACTTTACCTATTTTACAAAATATGTATATTATAAACTTATACAAATGTCTCATACAAATCGACACACGTCCATTGATAAACACTAAATTCTGTATACATCTGCGTTATGTACTGGGTGGTCGTGGAGGTACTCCGAGTACCGCGGGTCTGTGTTGCAAACAAAGTGCTAAAATTTAATATTTAAAATTGCTCTGATATTGTAGACTTTATTCGCAACAAACTTGGCATCTAGGAACTGAGACAGTTCACAGAGATACTGCGGATATCACAGGTGTCGAAGTAGTCAGTGTTGTCAACCAATTTCGAAAAAAAAGAAAAAAATTAAATTGCTTCCACACATTGCATATATCTGTAACAAACTTGCATTTAGTTAACACTTAGTAACTGGAACAGTAATACAGGCTTTCCAGGCGCCAAAGTTGTTAGCGTTGCCAATCTATTTCGAAAATATAATACAGGATACGGCAAAAATAGTTAGACGATGTTTATGTTCAAAATGTCTATTGTAAGTCACCTTTATTACATAAACTGTTATATTTCTAGGAAGTACATAGAAAAGCAGAATGTATGGTGGCTATGTCTTGAAACTATTGTCAATTAGGTGTACACCATTGAGTTCCAAACTCATTTTTGCACGTCGCCGAAGATCATTCATCGTTCTTTCCACCATATCCAGCGGGGTTTGTTGCATTGAATTTCGAATAGAGTCATGCAAATCATCGACGTGGAGATTGTATCGCATAGCATTTTGCTTTAAATATCCCCACAAAATAAATCGCACGTCTACAAATCTGGCAAGCGTGCAGGCCTCACAACATCGCCGTTACGAGAAATAATCCTTCCTGGGAACATTCTTCGAAGATTCGTCATGGTTGCATTGGTTGTGTGCGATGTGACTCCATCTTGTTGAAACCAAATTGTCTAAGACGGTACCTTCTCAATTGTGGCATTAGAAAATTTTCCAGCATGAACACATAGCCAGCGGACGTGACGTTCACAGTGTCTTCATCTTCATCTTGAAAAAATTTGTTCCAATAATTCCGTTCCAGCAGACACTGCACCATAGCACACCGTTACATTTGGCTATGAAACGGCACCTCATGAATCAAGCTTGGGTTTTCGGGTGCCCATTATCTACAATTGTGCTTATTGACACACTCATTGATGTGGAAGTGTGCCTTGTCAGGCATGATTAATTTAAGCAGGAAGTTAGGGTTCCGTTAGTCCCATCAACCAGCTGCAAAATGAATGCTCGTACTGTAATCTTGAGGATGTAACTGGTGAATAAATTTAATTATCGATGGATGGAAGTGTAAGTCCTGGTGTAATGTCCTTCGCTTACTTCTGTCTGACATGTCTAGTGTCATGTCATGGCGACACGCAGAACGCCTGGGACTTCGATGCATTGCTTCTTGCACCCTCTCTACGTTAGCCTGTGTACGCACAGAATGGGAGCAACCTAGTGATTTCTTTGCCTTGGCTGAAGTGGTGGCTCGGGAATGTTTCATCCAATTCAGAATAGTTTGTCGCGTCGACACTTTCCTACTTATCGCAATATTAAAATGACTCCTGAACTTATGCTGCGTCGTTGTTGTAGAGTCGTTGTTCTTAAAAATAAAGTCAACAGCAAACGCGCCGTGTTCATTACATCAACCTTCTATGGCTACTGACGACGTGTGTGTAAGAAACTCCACACGACTTCGCATGCGCGTTGTTCCAACGACTCGCACTGCATGCCTACTACAAGGTTTGAACCTCTTAACAAAACAAAACAAAACAAAACAAGAAACAACGCGCCAGCTATTGCGACGTGTCTTTCTCGCTAAGTTTAAATCGTCTTTCTCTTTGTAGGTTGTATCTACACCAAACTTGACATTAAGGTACTAGGATAGGCCTTAGAGGTATTCCCTGCACTTCAGTTCATATTGCCAAACAGTTTTAAGAACGGTAGCAGCTGCGAGTGTTGCAAACATATTTTATTGACTTTATTGATCACGAAGCAACGGGCGGCTGTATCAGCAAGTTGTTAATACCGTCCTTTACTTAGGTTTTCTAGGGTTGCCCTCTTTTTCAGGATAAAGATCGAGATGTTACCTTAAGTAAGACCTTTGCTGCTATCTTCCGACCTCGTACCCAGAAATACTCCTTGCACATGTCTATCGTCAGCAATGTGGCGAGGTTAGGCCGTAGCTACCTGACACTTAATACAATGTGACGTATATAAATAAGTTCATTGGTACTCAACAATACACAAGATAACATCAATTTATCTAAAGAGAATATAAAGTAGCCCTTGTTTTTGCGAAAATGGAAACAAAATTAGGGATCAGAATTAATTTTTAATCATTGTCCGTAAATGTAAAATATCTTTAAAGAAGCAATTTGTCAAAGTTCGAAACTGGCAGATTGATACACGTGAATGTAACATACGTGGATACATAAAGACGCGATACTGAGCGACCGTAGATCAGTTGGTAGGACGTTGGCCTAGCAATTAGAAGATCCTGGGAACGATCCCAGTTACAAACTGCCCTGACTGAGGTTTTTCCAGATTTCTTCGGTCACATCACACAAATGCCGATATGGTGCCTGCGAAACTAGGTTCTAGCCGACAGCTTCGCTGCTATCTTATCCTGGTCTGAGCCTGAAATAGTTAGAGGCTATGAATATTTAAAAAGAAAAAAAAAATACGTGAACTAGGTTAATTCGGAATAGGAACAGTACGGATGAACCGCAAGCAAACCTACCTTTTAGCCAGTGGAGTACGTTCAAAGTTATAGTAGATAAAAAATTTTAAAAGGACAAGGAGGTTTTTTTTAGTTACCTATGCAGGTGGTTAAGCCGCGAACTGACGTACCAACAGAGACGGACTTGTGTACTCACGTGTAAGTTGAAGCTTGAGTCCAAGTGTGAACAGAGTGGTGTTAACTGAATAAGTTTCTTATGAATTATTGTACAAGGTCTGAAGCGCTCTGTTATGTAGGTTTCTATATTCTCCTGCTTAATCGACCATATCCTTGAAAGAGAATACGAACATTATGGTAACTGTCTTGGCTAAAGTGTTGAGAAGCTAATTGTGAAAAGAGAATTGAAGTATATGTTGCCAGGAACTATGAATGCCCCCTTTTTACAGCTGATTGCTTCGGGGTCTAAATAAAACAAGGAGAGAGAATAGACGCACAACACAAAATGACAACGAACCGAAAAATGGACAACAGTATTGGTATGGATAGGTTTGCCTTTTTTTATTTCTTTGTTAAATGTAAACGGTCGGTGGAAAACACGAAGTAAGTTTTACTCTGGTTCCGGTTTAACCAGCTGAAGAGTACATTAAACGCCATTCTGTAGGCCAGTCATCAGCAACTCATTTCCATTCGCAAAGTGGGTGTCTTCTTTGCATTAGGACCAGGGATTCTGCCAGCATTTTTAGTTTTCGGGAAAAGTAAAGCCAAAGCAAAGATAGGGGAGTGAGTAGAATTTTGCAGGGCTTGAATATATTTTTAACAGTAAATATTTTAAGGTGGGGTGTGTGCTCGACGATTTCGACGGAGAATCCCTGATCAGGGCTTAGCTGGCGAGCACGAGATCACGCGGTGTTTGAGTGCTAGTATCTTGCGTTTTTGTATGGACTGAAGCGAGTAGAAATGCAAATGAAACGTGAAATCCGTTCATACTCAGTGCAATAACGAAGCACTTATTTCTTTTAATATTAGGTATTCATGATATTAAGGAATAGTGTAGGTTTTACCGAGCGGCCGTAGCTCAGTTAGTAGAACGTCAGTTTAACAGTCGAGAGGTCCTAGGAGCTATCCCAGCGGTTGTCCATTTTGACTATTTTCCAGGGGTTTCCTTAGTCACAAAGAGCCAATGGCGGTTTAGTCTCAATAGAATGTACCATCACTGTTTTGTTCTATCCTTATGCACGCTAGCATTGGCAGAATACATAACAATGAAGATTATCGGGATATTGGTCATTATAATATGTTCCCTTATGGCCTTCAGACATCTAAGACTCAGCCCAGTAAAAAGGGAGGGGCAAGGATGCAGGGAGATAACGGCAAGGGTTTAAGTTGAAGGTTCTAGCCCAGCTTTTGCCTTCTGCGACTGAGGAAAAAGCCTGCAGAAACCTCAGTCAGAATGATCCAGGGATTGAACTCACGATCTCCCGAATACTAAACCAACGCCCTACCACTAACATATGACACCTCGGTTGTGATTATACTTTGTGCTTTCTCTCTTCAATTTGCGTAAATGGGATTCGAACTCGTCATATTTCGGTTACTACTAACGTAAGGCATGCTAACATCTAGAAACGCCATGTTTATCTTAAAAGAACGACAATGGCCGACACAATATTTTAGATCAGATATGTACTTCACTACCCCTGGTATCGGATTCGATCCAGGCTGGGGCATGGATGTGAATTTTAACTAGCATCGAATTCATAATCGTGACGGACCGAAGTAAAAGTTACTAAATTAGCCCATACAAATCAAAGTTTTTCTCATATCCCTTTCTAGAGGAATCTGATGGGACGGACGTAAGCCATAGTGCTGTCACCGCCCATTAAATTCATTTAATCACTATCATTATTATAACCAATGTCTGACGTACGTTGCTTCATGCATCCTCCATTAAAAATATGTAAAATAAAGCCTCTTCTATATGTCCTTTTAAATGAAAATCAGCTAACGGTTATCTCGCCCTTCCGTTACACTTTTTTAATTCATGAAGGCTTGATATAGTTTTCGATATTCTGCATTGAAAACGCTGCTTCAGAGGCTCAGTCGCACCGAGAAACATGAATGTTTTGGTGATACTAGTGCCATCACAGCAAATGCATCCCCAACTGAAACAAATTTTAATTTATTTTGTTTATTTTCTCTCTGTATTTGAGCCATCCTGCTCGTTGCAGTATGACAAGTGCTAGCGATATAGTTTGTTAATAAAGAAAGACAACTGGGGCGGGGCAGAGCGAATAGGAAGCAAGTGTTCAGCGTACCGAAACCTAAGAACTGAATAATTGGCGTGGGATATACGTTATACAGTTTTTTTGAAGAGGGGATGGCGTGCATAGATTTGTATTGTCAGGAGCGATTCCTGGTTTGTATAAAATTTGTGCAATACCTCGAAACCAAAATATTCAGAGCACCATGCCATGCTTCACTCCAGCTTCATTGTTTGCTTGATATTAATATTCTGAACGAGCTGGAAAGCTTCTAAGGACAGACCTATATTTTTTCGTAAAGTGGGCTCCGAATTAATGCTACCAAAGAGCATTCCAATATACGAAATACCAGAAATCATCGAATACTTGAATACTAGTCTGGGCTTTAATTCTGACGTACTTACATTGTACTTATATCATCGATGTTCAGGCTCATGAGGATGGTCCTCATGAGGACTGACTTCATTTTCCATAGTCTCATCCTTAAACCCTCACCATCATTATTGCTCAATTTCGTCTCTGCTTTCATTCAACCTTAATTTTGCGTGGGAAATTCAACCCCGACCTCGCCACGGGATTTCATCCTCGACTTCACTTAACCACAACCTAACAACCAAGACCTCACTTAACCTGAATCTCGATCTGGCTCAAACCTCAACCTTACAATGAAACTTCAATCTCCATCGGATTCAACCTCAGCCTCACGACGGAACTTGAACCTCGACCTCACTCAACCTCGACCTGAAAACGGAATCTGAACTTTGACCTCCATCCAACTCTAGCTTGATCTGGCTCAACCTCAACTTTTCGATGAAACTCGACCTCACTCAACCTCACGAGGAACTTGAATCCTAAGCTCATTTAACCTCACCAATAAACTTCAACCTTGACCTCACAACCTTAAGCTCGCATATAGAGGTCTAGAAGGGATGAGGTTGAGGTGGGCCTAGTGAGGTTCAACACCTAAGTGCGGTCGAGGTTGAAGTTACATCGCGGGGTTAGGGCTAAATGAGATTGACGTTGAAGTTCCATCGTGACGTTCAGATTCCATTATGAGGTCGGAACTAAAATTCCATCGTGAGATTGAGGTTGAAGTTCTCTCGAAAGGTTGAGGTTGAAATTCTACTCTGAGGTTGTGGTTCTGTGAGTTCGAGGTTGTAGTAACATCGTGAGCTTCAGTTTGAATTAGGTCGAGGTTGAAGTTCCATCATGAGATTGTAAGGTACCGACATCATAGAAAAAAATGATTTTCAAATTTATATTACTGGAACGGTAAATAAGATATTAATCAATGTTTTATATATACTCATATTTTATATACGTTATAAATTTAAATAAAATAATTCATTGAATATTGTACATAAACCTACATTTAGATAAATATACCAGTTTAACGATATAACATAATTAGTATACAAGCGGAACTGCCCAGTAGCCCGCTAGGTGGAATTAACATTTCTCGCCAGAAGCCAATTTGTATGGAGATTTTGTATGTTGTCTTCTGAAGGAAAAAACGTAGAAAGACGATAATGATAACACAAGAGGAAGGACGGTAGAGACGATAACCGTTAATATGTTTGTTTATCGAAGAATATACTTTTGTATTCTGACCAGATGCTGACAGTTAGTGAACAGGTCCTATAGTATACTGGAAGCTCTACCTTACGTCAGAGGAAGTTGAAAGGAAACCTCTAAACGTTAGTACCTTACCTTTGGTATTCGCAGGCTTGATAAATCTTCGATTTCCTTAAGCTGCTAAAAACCGCTTGGGAAATAAACTGAGCTCTAGCAAAGACGCGACGGTTAGCTGTAGCGCCCAATACTTTTGTTGCTGTGGATTGGGGCATGCTAATCGCTTGTGGGAGCTGGCAAAACTATGGAACTCTCCAATATGCTGGCGACATACGAAAGTATTATTGTAGCTTATGAAATAAATGTTACATAAGCTGACTAGGAGAGCGCAGAAGTCCATGAAGTTTTGCAACACACACAATATAATTTGCATATCATCGACTTTCTTCTTCAATCAAGAAGAGGTTTCAGATACCACGTAGCCAGGAGGATATTTAACAGATAGTTTAGGTTTTTGTGTAGTGAGCGAGGACCTTGAAAATAATTTTTGTCACTCATTAGTCATAAGACTGTGTTTCGAGTTCAATTATTCCCATCCTTAGTTACCTTCAAAGCTTCGCTGAAGATTCTTACTTACGAAAACTCCTTGTAATAGAACCATACATTACTATAGCTCAGAGACATAGGAGAATACCGTGCACAAGGTCAAGAGTACTTTTGTAGACTTTCGTAACATATCTTGTTAAGGTAATAACATGATTTTTATCTATCAAATGGTGAGATAGGTTCAGTTGTATCAAAGAGACATTTATCTCGGAATATTCAAATGTCTACGAATTCCAACATAAGTGTATGCCGTAGGAGACTATTTCCATAAAAGCGATGGAACAGAGTACTAACTACTGCTAACAGAACAAAGTATAGCTCTTTGTATTTACATTTTAAAGAAGAGCTTTTAAAGTAAACTAAACATTTCATGCAAGATACTCATTATAGTGAGAATAAAAAGGGGACTATTCTTATTGGAAGTGAAGTTATCCCACATAAATTTAATATTGACAAAATATTTCTGAATAGATATTTAACGTCGATAGTTCCATTAGAGAGAGAATATAAGTGTCACAGGAGAAAAGAGTACCTTTTCTCACCGAGAAATATATTGGTAGAAGGTTAAAGAAAAAAGAACAGTATATTTTAATTTCATAATATTCTGTTTTTTTCTATTTATAGAATCAATACATTTTCTTTTATAGAGTACTTTAAAAATCTTATATCCATAATTTATCCTGATCTTCTTTTCTACATATCCATACAATATTTGATTGAACTAATAAGTTGTCAATTCTAACAAGGACACCTATTGCCAAAGGTATATTTAATTATAAGTGACATTTAATGGAAATGTTTAATTAATATTTTTTATTCACTTGAGAATTCATGCTTCTTAACGGCAGAAAAACTAAAATCAGTCAGTGTGGAATGAATGCTTATTACTTTCATATAAATTATTATTCACATGAGAATTCGTATTGGTGTTCTCCAAGAATATATGAACTCAGTGAAGAATACATCAGTTGAAGAACAGTGTTTAAGATTACTTTCATTCGATAAACAGAAAACGAAACAGGAATCTACTGATAAAGTTTAAATTGCATTAAAGTGATGTCATATTGGAAGGAATTAATAAAATACGATATTAACAAAACAATTTGGAACAGTAGTTCGTATATTATTTATCATAAGTCTAAAATTCTCTACTACCTCACATATAGCAATAGTGGAAGTCTACCAAGTTTTTAAATATTTACAAGAATATTTCTATAATTGGTATAATCACTCGTTATTATTCAGGTCCTTCAGTCCCAACCTTTAAACAATATTAGTCTTTACCATATTGTATCTTTCTAATACGCTTGGTCACACGAACAATCCTCCACAAGGCTGAGGTTCAGTAGGGTCGAGCTTGAAGTTCCATCCTTAGATTTAGCTCGAGTGAAGTCGATGTTAAAGATCCATCATTAGGTTGAAGTTCTATGCTCAGGTGGACGTGAGTAAGGTCGAGAATCCAGTTTCGTGGTTAGGTTGAGGTTGATGTTCTATCATGAAGGCTAGGTTGATGGAGTTCATCGCGAGGTTGAGTGAGATTAATGTTTAAGTTGCCATGAAGTTGAGGTTTAGAGCGGTCTGGGTTGAACTTCCATAGTGAGGTAGAAGATGAGTGATGTCGAAGTAGATGTTCCATCTTGGGGTTGAAAGGGGTCGGAGTTAAAGTTCTATCGTGAGGATGAGTTTGAAGTTCATCGTGGAGCTGAGGTTAATGGACACGTGCTGTGAGTGTCCCGGTTACCAATAACCCCAGTTGGCAAAATTGCCGAACTATTTTAAATTCTACTTGTACAAATCTACATGTGTTCATTGAATTACACCAAATTTAGCATAATATGCATTAAGTAATAATCATCAATTCACGATGGAAATTCATCGACCTTACATAACCTCAACTTACGATGGAATTTTAACGAATACCAATTTTGTGTGTGCCAGTTTTGGAGTGGATCCGTCCAACGACTTTTAATCAACTTTTCAAATAAATATTTTTGAAATGGGTTGGCCACACTGACACTGGGCACTTGAACTACCTCTACTACCTGCCCCAGTTCCTAATGCACATGTATGCAAAATTTGTTGTGTATTAATGGTCAAGTATAACTTAGTATAAATAACACCCTTTTTACATGTATTGTTATTAAAGGTTGGTAATGTTGAGAACAGAGATGCTTGGGGACGAGAGCTACAGTTTTCAATTTATTTTCACCAGCATTTCTTTCTGTTATGTTGGATAATGTTTATGCTCAATTTAGAGGTAGTCCGTCCAACGGGGTGAAAGTAAATTGAAAAAAATATATTTTAAGAAGGTTGGTAACACTGACTGAACCAGGGCACAATATCCAACCTAGACCACCTCTGCGACCTACTCCAGTACTTAATACACACGCACGCAAAATTTGGTACAATTGTGAAGAGGTTCGGAGAATTGACCGCTGCCTCTCTAGCAGTCCAGGATAGCCGGTGGGATATGAAGCCAAGAAGCTGCTGGCCAACGGGCCGGCCCACGGTCTCTTCAGCAGTACAGAAGAGCCGGAACGGCGTACCATTATAGTCTGAGTTTGTGTGAGGAGGCTGAACGGCGAGTAGGGTATGGGTCAGAACCGCGTGCGGGCCGAAACCCCGTCCGGTCTAAAACCCAGTGGGGGCTGAAACCTCATGCGGTCTGACGGGCCTGCAACCCGATATCCTTGCGGACCAGGTCGTACAGAACTCTATCGGTTGTGGTATACGCCCAAAACTTCGCGAGCTACAATTCCGCGGCAATGACTTCACCGAACCAGAACTTTGCATCCCAAATCTTCGCGAATGACAAAACTTCGCAGAAAAGCATTGTGTAAAATATCTATTATAAGCCATGCTCATTGTAAGTCATTGAGTTTCATTTCCCCATCAAATATTCCACAAATTTTAGAAACAACAAACTAGAAACCAAATAAGTAATTAGATAATTTGTAAAGACAATTCAACCACTCAACACAATGACCAATGTTTTTGAAAAAATTTTCCCTTCCTGGAGACATCATCAATGATGACAGATTCAAAAGCAGATATGTTAAGCTTACTCGAAGTTCAGTTTGAATATTCGTAGATCAGCTTTACGTTTTCTTGGCGGATGCCACTGACGTTTATGAAGAACCAGAAGGGCACGAACATATTCAAAGAAGGTGGATATTAAAAAAGTTAACAGTGAAGAGGTCATTTGGAGGTGCTGAGATTATGAATATCATAAGTGCCGGGGACGATGTCATACAGTTGGTGATGTAGTTGTGAAATCAAGTGAACATAATCACGTTCCAAACGCTGCAAAAGTTCAAGTGCTCAATATAATGGATTCAGTGAAAGAACGTGCAAGTCAGAACCAGAACAATCCACAGAGCATTATATGCAATGTAACAGCAGAATTTTCAAACGCAGTTACAGGTCACCTTCCCTCAGCAAGTGTGATGAAGAAAGTTATTCGAATGGTTCCTAATAAGGAGATCGCTGTGAAAAGCGCACCATCTTCGATAGTAGAGTTAAATATACCGTAAGAATACATTCAATACACCATAACACGGACTGGAGAGCAGTTTTTATTATACGATAGTGTGCCAGAAGAGGATCGTATTTTGTTTTCGACAAGGCGGAATTTAAACTATCTGCAACAATGTGATCATCGCTATGCCTACAGAACTTTCAAAGTGTCGCCAAAGTTATTTCGGCAACTACATGTTATTAAGAATGTTATCAGCTATTGATGTAGTAGTGTTTGCACAACGCTGGAAGTGCAGCAGTGTGTATACGCACACCCAGACCCACCTTTTTCCGTGAGCAACGTAATATTTAATGATCTGTGTTTTAGAATACCCTATTCATTCATATGTACTACGGTTAACTAATTTGATGTAATGGAACGCACAAAACTCAGATTTTTGTGTTGAATCACGAAAAATAACACTGTATTAAAACAGAATTTAATGGGAAATCAAAACGAGAAATGTCATGTCCCTTCTTAAACTTCAACACATTTCTACCGTCCTGGTTTTTGTTTCGCGAAGTTTTGGGTTGTCGTGAAATATTGGGATGCGAAGTTTCGGTTCGGCGAAGGTTTTGTTTGGCGAAGTCTTGGCCGCGGAGTTTCGGCCGCGAAGTTTTGGAACACCAAATCATTGGTGGTAGGCTTTTTAAAATAAGAAGCGGTCCACAGCTCATAATTGGGAACCTCTGGCCTATGCTATGTCCTATACAGCACAAGTCTATGTGACAATTTAAAATATAAACTACAATTTCGTTCACAAGAAATTATCAATCAACATAAATTTAAAATAAAATATTTTGAACTTTAGTTTGCGTGTTAGAAAAACAGTTCAAGCAGTATTCTGAAAGGGATTGCGATAATGGCTTTAAAGATATATTAACCAGGACTAGGGCTAGGAATTTTATGTGGTATCACATTGCGAAATATGTAACAAAAACTAATAAAATATGTAGAACAATATGTAATTAAGGTAAAATATGTAATATCAAATAAACCAAATATGTACTACAAGGATAAACATTTACCTTTGTTTATCTGTTCATACGCACAACTGTGATCTAATAAATGATACTTTTCACAATTCACCTCAGTAGCACTTTGATGCACAATATTTTGCTATATGTCTATGTAGTGTACGTAAAATATTGTGTACTTGTGGCAGAGATAAATATTTAGATTTTATTATCTTTTCATAAATAAACGGTGATTTAATAAATGTTTGGCAATTCACATCACAAACACATTTATACACAGTACACTGTCAGGCATTTTACAAAATTTGTATTTAGTTTACGTAAAATATTTTATATCAAATAAAACGAATATTTATTGCAGGGATAAGCATTAACATTTGCTTATCTTTTCATACATAAAATAATAATCTAATGATAATTTTGATAATTCACTCTCAGGTATTTTCCCATATTTTTACTGTCATAATTTGCTACCAATCAGAGAGGATATACTTGTATGTAGAAAACGAACTTTAACGTCGCAAGTTGTCACTGCGGCAAGCACTCCTGTCATACATATTTCAACCTACATTTACTCCAGATAAAGTCAGGGAATCAACTATTTCCTTTGAGGAATGTCTTGCGAATCCATTGTACAATTTTGAAATAAGCATTATTGACAAAGCAGGGCTGAAGTCTTTGAGGGTTTTGTGCTTCCTCAATTCTATTGTTAATCGTGTTGGAAATATCAAGCTTCCGAGTTTATTTTCCCACACTCAAAGCTGCCTAGAGCGCCAAAACGAACAAGCATTTGTGCACCCTCGGATGCTCTGTTTATTTCTCATTTTCATGTCACGAATCTCGTTAGGATATTTCATTGCTGTTGTTTTGCAATCCTCTGTACATACTGACAATCTTAAATCGCTACCTCCCTCTCCTACTGTGGGACATCTTTTAATGTAGTCGAAAAGCAAAGTTCAGAAAGGAATAGGCAAAATATGTAGGTTTATGTAAAATCAACTCAAAATATGTAGCATAGAACGAGATATATAAAATAAAATTCAAATATAAAGATACTAACGTTACAGTTTATGAACATTTCTACTTTATTGCGTCTTACATACCTGAAAATAGAATCTGTAATTACATAAAAATCTAACCATCACAGTAGCCTAAAATTAAGTTGTTTTTTTTAATCAGAAATGAAGTAACGATAGTGTCGCATTACTTCTTCAGAGTCATTTAGACTGATAAGTTTCGACTATATATCAGGGTTAGCGGAAAAAAATCATCTTTTTTTCAAGTCGTAATACTGTGGAAAAGTTGCGAATTATGGAGACAAAATAAATAAATCTATGTATCGACTGATTTCTTCCGGTTGCGCATCGGCCTTTTAGTGAAAATCGGCCAAAATTCACATTATTACAGCAATTCTAATATCACTGAACTTGCCACAACGTAAACGTAATATCTTTAACTGTTAGGTACCGGAAACGCCGAAAAGTATTTTTTTTTAAATTATTTTGGTTAATGCCTTCAACTCGCGCATCGCCTCCAAACTTGATGAAAAATGGCAGAAAGTTATCTTTTTAACAAAAGATCGATCAGACTTAAAGGATTAATTATAAAGTAATTAACTATCAACTTTACTGGTTTCCTTCGATCATTTCAACTCAAGCACTTACATAAAATATATCTTCTCACATTAGAAGTAGTTGAAAACAAATTATTATAGAAACACAGTAATGTCGATTATCAGAACTAGTTGTAAAAATAATTTATTAATATTTTTTTAAAGAGGACTCTAGGAAAATCACGTAGAAACTTTCCACCTTGGCATTTTACTACTCCTTCGTTCCAGCTGATGGTACTTCAAAGCCTGACTTCTTGGTGAAGTTGGACATGACCGATTTTGACAGCAACGTCGTTCATATGTAGCCGTCCCCAGGCTAAGCTCAGCAAAATTTTCCCGATGCCTCAGTGAAGAGTTTCACACATAACTCAACTGCCTGGATGTGAACTGGGAATATTTTTACATCCCAATTAGGAACTGCGCTGCATTGAATATGTGACTTAATCTCATCGTCACTGATTTCTCTCAACAAGGGTGAAGAAAATAAATCACAATCAATCCAGTGAATGATTTCTGGGTAGTCCTTAGCCTGAAAACTTAGTTTTGGTAGCACGAAAGATCTTATAGTTTTTCTGTCTCTCTTTAACTGCCTTGCCTTTAGCATTCGCCGCGAACAACATTAAATGTTCATGGAGGGCAAATTTATTGATCACAGGGTCAATAATACGAAGTACCGTGATGGCTTCAGGTAGGTACCATGATGGTTTCAATGATTGGAACAGAAATTTCGGGCCGCCTGTGAGGTATTTACGTGCTTTAATACTGAACCATAGCGGCATGTATGACTTCAAATACAACTATAGGGTCCATTATAAAAGTAATGCGCATTTTCTGGGAAAAATAGATTTATTGATCGGACCTGTACAAATGCTTAAAACTCTTCAAAATACTCTCTCCCTGCATCAATACACTTGCGGAGACGTGTCTGCGACGCCTGAAAGGCACCCTGAAAGTCCTCGACGGGAATGTCTCGCAGTAACGTTGTAACATGCTGCTGGATGTTTTCCACGGTCTCCCAATGCTTTCCTTTCAGCTCTCTCTCCAGTCGGGAAACAAAAAAACGTCGCACGGAGCCAAGTCGGGACTGTAAGGGGGATCACCAGGGTGTTGCTCCGGGCCAGGAAGTTGGTAACGATGAAGGACGTGTGGCTAGGGGCATTGTCATGGTGGAGCTTGACGGTGTCTTTGATGTCAGCCCTCACGCGAGCGACCGGCGTTTCAATCTCTTGAGCGCCTCCAGGTAAAAGGCTGAGTTGACAGTTTCTCCCTGTGGTATAAACTCAAAATGGACGTTTCCTCGGGCGCCAAAGAAGAAAAATGATCATCGTTTTGATGCGAGACTTGCTCATTCTTGGGGCGGGGAGATGATTTTGTGTGCCACTCGCTGCTCTGCCTTTTCGATTCTGGGTCGTACTCGAACATCCAGGATTCCTCTCCGGTTACGACAGAGTTAAGAAAGTCCGGCTCATTTTGAATCAAATCCAACAATTCTTGACAGCGCAAAACTCGAAGTTCTTCCTGATCTTCCGTCAACACTATCAGCACAAGCTTCGCGTAGACCTTGCGCATTTGCAGTTCCTCGATCACTATTCCATGTACCGCAAATGTGGACATGTGTAGGGTGTCAGCAATTTGCTGGATGCTCAATCGACGGTCGGAACGCAAAATTTCGCGCACACGATCCACGTTTTCGTTGGTTCTAGCCGTTGTTGGGCGTACAGAACGGGGTTCGACGGCGACCTCCTCCCGACCCTCCTTGAACCCCTTGTGCCACCTCCCCGATTGTGACTTTGAAATGCAGTCGTCCTTGAAGGCCTCTTGAAGCATCTGGAATGTTTTGGTTGCATTCTTTCCAAGCTTCACGCAAAACTTGATGGCGTATCGCTGTTCAAGCGAACGCTCCATCGCGCCTTGTTACAAAGTAAAGAAAAAAGGTTCACACGGAGGCACGTCATTCCGCTCACACTGCTCTGAGCAAACTGGCGACCGGCTGCGTTGGAAGGACAGACCACATTACCCTACCACATTGCTCGACCGGTTTTACCGCGCTGCCGTGGATAGTCGCGTCACAATAAAATCATGCGCATTACTTTCATAATGGACCCTGTATTTCTCTCTTCACTCAAGTACAATCTAAGAATTCTATTGGCTATTGTCAACCACCTGGAATGCAACAAGGAGCAAGGATGACTTACAGCGAAATCCTCTCGGCTGCTTCCCGATTTTATTGCCAAGGAGATATCGAATAGGTATTTTTCATCCTTGTTGAGTCTATTCCTATCTATTTTGGGGATCTGACAATCAATATTCTTGAAGCCTATCGCTGGCCGTTTTTCACACCCATTGGCCTACTCAAAGATGCCGGACTTGTGGTTCCACCATCTAGGTGTTCAAAATAAATGACGAAATTACAACTCGCTGAAAGGGAGGATATAACCCCCCATTGTAATACTTTTCCCTCATGTATTCGGCGAATCAGAGTGTTTTTGCACCCTGTATTGGTTGCCGTGTCATCACATCCTTTCATACAATGTTTTTTTCAAAAGAAAAACAACGATTGCTCAGATACGAAATAATAGGAGAGCCAATTACTTTCAACAGACTGAAGTAGAAGAAACATGGCCAAATGTAGTATACTGAATCAGGTTCTTGACTTAGGAAATAATGCTCTCTCTTTTTAACCCTACGAGACCTACCAGCTACGTATCATCATTCCTCCCGTTCAAACATAAATATTTTAACTGTAATTCGTCAGGTCTACTCTGCATTTCATCCCTAACAAGTTGTTTTCCCTCCCTATGTTGCTTTTGCCTATAAAATTGGATAAATCATAATCGATAATTTCTCCAAAGTCGTATAAAACACTTAACGCAATTGCAACAATAGGAGCGATCTAAAACTTCACAGCGATTGCTCAGTAATGCAGAATAGATTATAACTTCAATCGCATCTACAAATTAAATGAAATTTTGTTTTCTTAGTTAAAAATCCTTCTCACTGTTGCTACCTTCAACTTTATTAAAGTGTCTTGGTCTCAGTTTCGACTTCATATACATTTGAATCTGAGCACGAGGGATCGATATATCATGCAAACTCAAACGGGCGTCACGAGCTTTTCTTTACCACTTTTAGTCAGTTTATGTGTTTCCTGCAAGTCTAGTCCTCCGAAGTTTCCTATTCCATAAACCTCAGTTATATAACTGGTATTTTCTTCTACTTTTCACAATCACGACTGACAGAAGTTGAAATTTTATTAAAAGTATACTTCACCACAATGGGGCATTTTCAAGAAAAGAACATTTGTTTGGGTCGAGGCACGTACCCAGAAGTGGGTTTTGAGGAGGTCCGAGGGCTGTCTGGGTGTGAAATTTACGAACAATGCATACAATTGTTCTAAAAATAATATTACTTTAACAAGAAAGCTAAATTGGGAGGGTGTCCGTACCTCCAGAGACCTCCCCCACTCTGCATATGTCCCTGGTTGGGGAAAGTAAAAAGGGCCCGCGAGTTTTTTATTGATTATGGAAGTACTCTACGAGATAAATTGATTCGTACATTTTTTTAATCGAAGCAGGCGAACATGGAGAAAATCGCAGGAAAAGGTGGGGAGTTAAGATTGGGTTACTGGTGGTAACGGTGAATTTTATATAACGCTTCCATTCTGTTACAGGAAAGTAACCATTACTAAAGTAACAGTTACAAATACGTGTAACTTGGAGCTGCTTACGGGAAAGCATTATTATTCAGAAATTGGTATACAGAAAATGATTGCGGTACAGTACTCCATCAAGAATAGCACAAGCGAACAAATGTAGTGCAATTTTTTGTGCTTCGTCTTTGCCAAATTGTACACTTCGCATACAAAATGTAGCTAGGCAACCCAAATTACACATACTTATCCCATAATCGTGTCTGGTAAACAGACACGCACTTTCTCCTTCCTTCGTAAGCAAACATCATGAGCACTTCTTTTAAAAAATAGTCATGTATTAGTATCGATAAAATGAAAGAATTAAAACGAGACGAATCAATATACATAAGTTGATGGAGAGAGAAATTTAAACACATACAATGAAACATTGAAACCGATGGATGTCTGTTAGACAAAGACAGAGAAATGTGAGAGAGAGAAAAAAATGGGAGAGGAGAAGAAGAAGAAGAAGTAGTACAGATAACAATATGGAATTTAAGCGCAGTAAAAAAGATTAAGTTCAGTTCCCACAAATCTAATAGCAAGATAGAAGTGACTTTTGGATTTTATATTTGTTCAGGGCTGTTCGAATATATAAAGAGTGATTCAAAAAAATCATTAAGTCACTTTCAAATTGGAGACCAAACTTGGTGGTCAGATTAAATACTCACGATTTCCAGTGAAACTCCAGAGTTTGAGACATATCTAGGATAATGTCTAAAGTGTAACACACATGCAAATTCGTGTACAAATTAGGTGAGGCTTATTAAACATACTGGTTCGGATTACTTTGTAATCAGGTATTCTGCTAGGAGTTTCAAATTGGGGGTGTAAAGTCAAAATTGGGAGGGTGAACGTAGAGTTTTCCACAGTTTTTTCTCAACTTTTGTCCTCAAAAAAGTTAAAGTTGGGGCTAGTCTCGAGGATTTGGGGCTGACAGCCCGCACAGGGGCCGGGGACTGGCGGAATCACTGATTGTAAAAAAAATCAGTAGATACTGTAGGCCATAATTCTATTCCAGAATACAAATGTAAATTGAACATAAAAAGAAAATGAAGGAATTTTAATTTTTCTTCTTAATTTATATCAGAAAGAGCCAATATTACATACGCAAACTGTATCAAAATGAAAAGTTACAATGTTCAAAAGCAAAATTAGCATGTTCCTATAGGCATAGTAAACCTTACATCTTCCACATTGCAAACGTAAAAAAAGAAACACATGTAATAGTATGTTAATAAATTAGAGGATGGAAACGAATTTGGTGCCAAACTTATAAAAATAATTTACTTGAAATAGCCAAAACAGGGGGCCGTTTTCTACTCATGTCTTAAAATGTATCTGTTCTCGACATGCCATTCTATAGCGAATGTAACGTTCTGATAATTACAACATTAATGAACTAGTGTTTATAACAAATCGCACAGATGGAATTAACACGGCAGAGGTGAAACGGGTCACTGGGTGTCGGGGGATGCTGGTCAGGTTTTGGACTGTCGTTGAGTGTAAATTTCGAACAAATGCGGACCCGCTGATTCGATTTAAACCTGATAATCCGGAGGGAGAAGGAGATATTTTAATTATTTCATTGCATCTGAACAGTGTTTATTTCAGGAATGACCACGACCGAAGATGTTACCCCGAGAACACGAAAAATACAACGCCGAAATAACCAGTTAAATAGATTTTGCAGACCGGGTCAATCGGGTTGCCGGGTCACTTATGTTTGGGTCAGGCCCTATCACCGAGTCATCAAAAGTGGCCCGGAATTTGCTCTGGAACACGCACAAAAAGTGTGTGTGTGTGTGTAAGGGAAAAATAAAGATAAGTAGGTAGAGAGAAGAAGATTATGACGTAGCGAAGACACCATAACAATACATAAAAAAAGAGAGGAAGAGATAAAGACCAGTGCAAAACATGAAAACTATATTATCATTATGCTAAACAACACACACACACTATTTACTTGGACTCTGACCAGTGAAGCTTCGTGAGTTCTTTACAACCCGGAGATGAATCTCTGCTTGAAAACTTCAGAGTATGCGAAAAAGAAACTGGCTGGTGGGGAATGGAATCCATGTTGTCAACTTAGAAGTCCAGCACGCTAGCGATACTCCATAGGTGACTACTTAAAACGTGCTCAACAAATGCTATACTGTTTGTTTCTAAGAATAATAACATGAAATCTGGATACTTCTGATCAATTACGTGTTTTTAACTGTCCTGGTAACCCATTGAGACTTGATTTGGATTTTTCCAACCAACATTCGTAAATCGTCTTCCTCTCTATAGTGACAGGTGCTTCATTCAACAGCTGGAAATTTTCTCCGTTTTGTATGAGAAGTGATGATTAAATAATTAACGATTGCTTTGTAAAAAATCTTTAGCTTGAAAAGGGTTTGAACCTATGTTGGCTTTCTTTCGTACTGAAATGTCTAGCGCGTTTGCCCTATTTCATCTTGCCAACGAAAGACAGCAGCCATGAATTACTAAGTTCAAATTCAAGGAAACTGTAACGTTGAGTATATTTGTTACATTTTGTCTGTATGTATTGTGTGGTAAGTAAACACATGAGTATGCATGTGTTTTTTTGTCATGTCGAATTATGAAATGAATATATTATGACAGTTTTACGAACAAATCCAATTTAGGGTAAGTACTGCCACATTAAGATACGATCATTTATTGTTGTTTATTTGAAGGTAAACCAGCCTGAACAAAGGTAACAGCACCAACAAAATTGTCATTAGCAAATGGAGAAGTCAAAACTTCAATTAAAAGTTATAATACACTGCAATATGAAAAGTTGAACGTAACACAAATTGTAACTTTTCACAGTCTTTATTGTAAGTATTAAAAGTCGTCACTTGCAGGCGATTCGAACCTACAACCATAGGGTTTCCTACTCCAGCAAGTGCCTCAGGATGAATTTTTATTCGTCATCACATGTCTATATTACGCAAAAGTGTAGCTTTTTGTAAATGTTTGGAATTGACTTATTGACTGAAGTCGCCTAGCATCAAAATTGTCTCTACATTTTCAACTTCTGTGGAACAAAAGAAAAAAACTACATGAACATGCAATAATGTTAGCGGTATAGAACTTGCCTACATTGAATACTGTCCAGCATAACCCTCATGGCCGAAGTCTTTCTGGGTCTTGGTTATTTTAATTTTGATGCTCATGAGTGTGGGATCGAACCCCATAGTTTCCAACATTTTTTTTTTACTTTTTCCAGCTAAGTTGAAACGTTAAATTTTGGTTCTCTACCAATCGTAAATGGCGTTTACATTCACAATAAGACAAATGGTGGTTGAATTTATTTGCAAATGTTTATATAATGAACAAGATAATAAAGGTAGTACGCAAAGACAAAAACTATTTTTAAACGTCATCAATAATAGTTGCTACAAACGACTAAACAAACAGCTGAACTCCTAACGACGGGGCCTATATTTTTGTAGTTCCACTCATTTCGTCGACAATCTTTGTCGACACCACTTTGTCGACACCACAGGTACGTTTCGATGACAGCTCATTTTGTCGAAGCAGGTACGTTTCGTCGACAGATCACTTTGTCGACAAGTACGTTTCGTCGACAGATCACTTTGTCGACAGGTACGTTTCGTCGACAGATCACTTTGTCGACAGGTACGTTTCGTCGACAGATCACTTTGTTGACATGTACATCTCGTCGGCAACTCATTTTGTCGAAAGGTAAGTTTTCTCCAGTAATAATTTTGTATATAGTATATATATAAGTCCATCAACAGCTAAAATTTTAGACTATTCATTTTGCCTACAGCTAACTTGCGTCACGGGTTTGTGACGGGAAATTAAATGTATATTCATTTAGCAAAGTAATCACAAAGATAACTAAATTTGTAATTTTCCTATTTCTTATACGTTTTACTCCTTTCCTCGATTTCGTATTTTACAGTGAAGGGTATCGGGAGAAATCAAGGAATGTCCAATTCTCGCAATTTTGTACTATATAGCTCATTCTGTTGGTGAAAATTGGAACTATAAACTGTCAAAGAACGAATGAAAACACTTCTAAATGACCGTAGGAAACAATATTACCTTCGTCAAGCGATTAAGGTGTTCAAACTTGATTTTTTCAATAAACTTGTTTTGTGACATTTCTTGTTTTCCCCTGTTACTCTTCAAGTATTGTGTAGATTTTATTTTTTCCTAATTTCTTTATTCAGTTAGTAGACTGCGCTACCACTTAAGCGGGATCTTTAGGGTATCACTTTCTTTCCTATTTTCCATCATTCATGTCTGTAGGTTTTTCGAGATAGCGGCTAGGTCTAAACGATTCCACTAACTGCGTCAAATTCTAAAACAATTTTCACAAACGACATTATTTTCAAAACATGAAAAATAATTGAAGTCCTGAAAGTTGAGTGACTTCGTTATTTATTACTGAGACTTGAGTTGTGGATGTAATATAGTGTAGGCGCGTGTGTTTTGTGCTCCCGAAAATCGTGAATTTTCGGGGGAAAACGAAAGGACCACTAACTGTATGTAGAAAACTTTTAGATAAACACTAGTAGAACATTTTGAGGAAGTATCATATGTGTGGGATTTTTTCTCCAAAAGTTAATGAAGGTTTAAATTTCCAATGTTAATCATATGGAAGAATAAAGACGATATTCACGTTGGCTTTTGAGAAGCTCCACATCATCCGAGGCAATCGACCTAGACCTTGCGGTAACCTTGAAGGAGACTGTAGTTGCTAGACGGTAAACATTCTAAGACCGAACACTGTCTCAGTGAGAAATATTCTAAGTTTCGTGTCCGGACCATATAACATGGCCATGCAGGGCTAAACTATCATATCTCCGGCACCGTATGGGATGGGGGTCTGATATTTTGGGAAGTCGTTGACCTCACCCAGGGGGGTCATGGCCCCTTCCCCCCGCAGTGTTTTCGGTCCGGAATTCGACCGGGAATATCTTGGGGTGGTCCCTGTGGGGGTCATTGACCCCCCGACCAATTTTTATACTTTTCCAGTTTTTTTTAAAGTATAAAGGACTGTTTGACGAGGACCTTGACGACAGTTTTCCAAGACGACTAAAACCCTATCCCCTCCCCCTGACAAATTTTCTGAGGAAAAAATCCTCTCTTCATGACACTTTTCCTTTTGACTAATAACCTTATCCCTGGTCGTCGGCCTCTTGGGGTGTCTGTTCGCGGATCTGCAGTGCCGGAGATGTCTGTTTTGAAGTTTTCTCAAGAGAAACTTTTGGTGCGCGATTGTGTATATTTCGTGTGTGTGCGAGTACGAAGCGAATCACGAACTATTTCGCGAAGAAACTATGATTATAACGGCTATACGAAGGAGGGAATGACGAAGCTAGAAAATGAATTTAGAAGTGATGAACAGAACACTACACCTAATAATCAATTTATTTTGCGCTGGCAAGAAAAAATCAAGAAAAAGCTAATAAATACAAGTCAATCGAGGTCAACGAAGGAAGAAAAGGAATTACGTCAAAAACATATTGATGAGATATACGCAGAATGGGTAAAAGCTAATAAAGAAGGAACACCAAAAACTCCCAGTCTAACTAATATAAGGAAAGTTGTAGACCAAGATATGGAAGATGATGCGCGGGCGAGTTTATCGGCCCACCAGGAAGAGGATCCAAGCAAGAAAAGAACGAGATCTTGGCCATATTGCCAACCATTGTAGGAACGACTCAAGGTGTGGAACGTGCGGAGAAAAGGGTCACGTAAGAAATGATTGCAAAGATACAGAGAAAAAAGTGTGCGTTCCGTGTTTCTCTAGAGGTAAGAAGTGTGGGGGGTAAGCTACAGGACTGTGCACAGTATAAACTAAGCTTGCAAAGATTGATTGACAGGTTTGATTATGGAAGTTAGACATAATCAAGCAGAGGACTTGGATAACAAATACAAGAAAAAGCTCCCCCCGTGCAAACAAAAAAGGAATCTCAATCGATTAATGGATTATAGTAGATGTAAAAAAAATGAAATTATAAATAATTGGCTATTAAGTAGTTATACTAAAACTGCCGATAAATACCTCTACATAAGATCTGGACACATAAATTTTGAGGAGAGTAATCAGGTTATAATACATTTCATAAACCCGAGCCTAACAACATTTCCGAGAGGATTTGCGCAAACGGTGGCCTTATCACATGATGATTTTGACTTTAATCAAATGGAACATGAAATTATTGAACTTGAAAATAACAAACTCTTAAATCTCTACTTAAAAAAAAACAGGTATGGGTGTGGATTTATGCACGTTGAATCAAGTAGAGACGACTTCATGAAGGGCTAACATTGGAGTTCCTGTCAGAACTAGAGGGAAATATAAGGAAGAAGATTACAGTACCAGCAGTAGGTATGGGTTTATGGAAAGCAGATCCGTATGCAGTTCTGAAGAAAATAAAGGAATTTGCAAATAAAATTCAGCACATAGGAATAGAAATGATTATAAGTGATCAAAACTTCTTCAGAACTATTTCAAAGACACTAGAAGATTTAGAAGCAGTGGAACAAGAAGAACAAAAAGAGGAAAATATAGATACATCGTCAAATATGGATCTGGAAATAGAAAAACATAAAGAAGTAAATGAAGAAAACAAAGACGAATTAGCAGATGTAATCAATGAGAAAAGAGAAACCAAACAAACAAATACGAAAAAGAAAAGAAGAACCTGGAAATCCTGGATACCAAGACTTTATAAGAAGAAAAATGGAAAGCAACCAACTACTGAACAGGAAGAAGAGGTGATAGAACAAACAATATATCCAGGCACTCAGGAAACAGATGAAGAAAACAGACTACATGACCAGCTGGTAGAAGACGAAAAAAGAAGAAAAGTTGACCTTGACCCGAAAATACTCTATGAAAACCTTAATTTAAACTATATTCTAACCAGGCTTGAGGAGCCACAAACTCTGACGGCGGCCTTACGAGTGATAATAAGCAGTTACCATCTCAATGGAAAAACCATAACGTTCCCGGTGATCGAAGAGGTGGACAAAATTAATCTGAGGTCCAATGGCATCACCACTGACCCACAAGACCTGTTAGCGTTTATTCACAAAGTTTTTGAAAACGTGTATAGGCAGTTCGTTATGGCGTATGGAAGGATCGCATTTAATCCACTAGAGAAGTTCCCAGCATGCTGTGTCCACACACGACAGCCATAGTTATGTTCAAGATAGTACAAGTTAATCTGGATAGATCAAAACTCGCAACAGCAGAAATTAGACACTATTGTGGGAAGGAAAGTGTGGACGAAGCATGTCTCCAAGAACCATACACATTTAAAGGGAAATTAGTTAATATGCCAGTTAGCGTCGTAGCGATATTGCCTAATGATCCAACTCCCATGGTAGCAGTTGTAATATTCAACAGGAACATAGATGCTTTAACACACTTAAGATATGCAGATAAATGGACCCTGTGTGTGGATGTTTCCAGGGGAAATTATAAAGTAACCATTTTAAGAAAATAGATAATATAATGAATGGAATGCAAATGAATACCATAATTTTGTAGTATTTTAATGCTAAGTCTCCGCTCTGGCACTGCACAAACGCGGACGAAAATGGTGAGAAGTTCGAGGAGTTGATTGAACAGCACAATCTTACTGTTATAACCAGAGAAGGTCAACCACTTACGTATATGGGCAGGGCTGGAGCGGGGTCTAATATTGACGTAACTTTGGCAAAGGGGAATATACGTAATCGTATATGTAACTGGTCCGTGGACGAGCACGCGACTTCTAGTGCCCACAACGTCGTCCGCTTTGACGTGAATGACGAAGAAGACAAATTAAATCACGAAATATCCAACGAGGATAGTAAATTCAACTATAACATAAAACAATTAAACAAGAAAAGATTCATAGATAATCTTGTATTACCACAAATTAACCGAAATTGTGACTTTCAAAAACTCACCCTGGAGCTTGAGGAAGCAATTTGGAGAGCAATAGAAAATTCAACACCTAAGAAAAAACAGACAAATGATAAAAGGAAGCCTTTTTGGACGGAGAGTTTGAACAGATTGAAGAGGAAGATGAAAGCTGGCAGGAAGAGCTACAGGGCAGCCGGGGATCACGCATTGAGATCAGCAAGATTACAGACGTATAGGAGAATAAAGCAACAATTTGAAACGGAATGAAAAGAAACTAAGAAGAAGACCTGGAGTAAGTTTATTGAAGAAAATCTACAACAAGACCACTGGGGCATGCCATATAAGATAATTATGTCCAAGATTAAAACAAAGAGTGCTATGAATACCCTCAAGGACGATTCAGGACAATTTACCACAAATTGGAAAGACACCATAGAATTGTTTTATCAGAAATTATTTCCGGACGACCGAATAGAAGATGACAATGAAGACAACACAAGGATAAGGAATAAAGCCAAAGAAGTCCCAAGCAATGAAAATGATAACCCCGATGATCTGCTTGTGACTAATGATCAGGTGATGGAAGCTTTAAAGAAATTGAAACTACGGAAGGCCCCAGGACCAGATCAGATAAAAAATGAAATTTTTAGAAATAATGTAGATATATGGACCCCTTATTTAACCAGATTATTTAACGAATGTATAGAACAGTCAATCTTTCCGAAACCATGAAAGGTAGCAAATTTGGTAATCTTCTTGAAAAGTGAGGACAAAATTAAACTTAATCCAAAATCTTACAGGCCTATATGCCTCTTGAATACAATAAGCAAAATTTTTGAAAAAATATTGGCTATAAAAAATAAATAAAAAAAGAGATAACCTGGAGAACTGCAAATTACAGTACGGCTTTCGCCCACAAAAAATCTACAGGGGATGCTATCAACGAATTGTGTAGTAACATATATGCTTTACCAGACGAAACCTGCAAATATGTAATTGGAATTATCTTCGATATTATGGGGCATTTGACAACTTATGGTGGCCCTCATTGTTAGAAGAAATAAGAAGCTTAAAATCAACAGCAAACTATGGAAGTTAATACAAAATTACTTTCAGGATCGAAAATTAGAAGTAGATACAGCGGACGGAGTTGCGGTTAAGACTCCTACAAGAGGATGCCCACAGGGCTCGATGCTGGGTCCGATCTTTTGGGACCTCGTATTTCAGCCGTGCTTGGAGGTATTGAATGGAATGCAGCAGGTAGAGAGGGTGGTGGGATACGCGGACGACCTGGCAGTGGTGATCAAGGGAAACAGTCGATTGGATATTCAAACAAAAGCAAACGAGGTAATAGAAATGATGACATCATGGTGTAAAGCAAATAAATTAACAATATCCTCCGAAAAAACGAAATATGTGTTATTCAAAGGAAAACTAAATTACAATAGAGGACCTATAATTAAAGTAAATGGTAAAACAATTAAACGATAGAAGTATCTAAAATACTTAGGACTAATTCTGGATGAAAAACTTGATTTCAGAATGCACACAAGTATAACAAAAAATAAGGCATTAAAAATTTCACACAAATTGGTTAATATAGCAGTAAACAATCTAAAAATACCGATAAAAGTAATACGCATTTACCATTATGTCATCATAAGAGCAATAGTGGGATACGCGGCTAGCGTATGCTGCCATAGACTCGATAATGAAAGGCAAAAACTGATTATAGACAGAGCTCAACGGCAAATACTTTTACGACTGTAAGGCGCATATAGGACGACATCCGTCGAGGCACTTCAGGTCGCGCTGGCGGTCCCCCCATTACATCTCCAGGTTAAGAAGATGGGGGCCATGTACTGGATCAAAAAAGAAATTCAGGATAAATTCGTTAACATCCTACATAGACCAGCTGAGACTAAAGCTGAAGTCAACTTAGCTATAAACAGTGCGTGGCAGGAACTGTGGAATACAACTGAAAAAGGAAGAAGACTGTACTCCATTTTTCCGGATATTGAATAGCGGATGGAACTAAACTTGGATATTACTGGTGGGCTGATGCACTTCCTGACGGGCCATGGCCCCTTTCGTCAGAAGTTACATGCAATGAATATTGTAGAAGATAACCTATGTCATACATGTGGAGTGGTGGCCACGCCAGAACATGTCAATCTACATTGCAGAGAGACAGAGCACCTTGTGGTGGAAGAAAGAGAACTCCTGAAGGGAATGCCCGTCGCGGAGGTTCTGCGAACCCCGAACTTGCGGCGGCCCTCAGAGAGTTAACTCAAAAAGTTTCAAACTATCATAAAAAGAAATTTAGAAATCTCGTGCACCATCCACCATAGGAAAAACAAATAACAATACAAGGGAAGATGGCCCGACTGACTGGCGTGTGTGCGCGTTCGCGAGGCCGCGACGACCGCGTCTACCGTGAATCGGACTTATGAAAAAAAACAGCAGGGACATGAATAAATAATCCTGCCGGAACCCGGTAGAAGAGCGCCTTGTGGCGGAATCCGTAACAGGACACGCTCGTGAAGTGATAAATGTGAAACTATTTGGTGATGGGGAATTAAGAATAAATGTGCAAGTGTAACTAAATTAGTGGTAACGATAATTACGCTAACTTTTGGAATCCAGAAGGAAACGATAGTACAGAAGTGTGAGTGTTGATGAGTGAATGTGAAAGAAGGAATAATAGTGCAACTAGTGAGAACAGAAGAAGTGATAGGATACTTCAACCTACAGAGAACTACGATAAAAACCAGTGGCAGAAGAAGGGAAGTGGATACCAAGGAGGGATAGCGAAACAACTTTGTGGCTTTAACATCAAACCCACGCGCATCTTACCTAACTAATTCCGTTCTTTTGTACTTACAGGAACTGCGAAAAAGAAGAAAAGAAGAAGAAGCTCAAGTCTATGTTTGTCTCGTCTGTGTTGTCCATGTGATGTCTGTACTTGTGTAAATGTATTATGTAATCTTTTTTCTATGTTTTTTACAATAAAATTGAGGATATAGTAGATAGGGTTCCCTCCCAAGCAAATAAAAATAGGTCCAGCAAACAAGGTCAGGAGAACATTCTGGACGCCTGGCAAAAGCCCGTCCCGCAACCCCAGAAGTCTTAGACTGATGGAACATAGGAGCTTCTTGGAATGCCGGAACTCCGGCAATCCAAGAATCTCTAGGGACATGCCTGCCCCAAGGCAAGAAGATCAAAACGGATCGTACTGCACGACCCTGAAAGTGCATAACTTGACTTGTGTTAAGAATACAAAGAGGCAGGG